>PQWD01001445.1:154311-198291 GCA_019425675.1 Leucinodes orbonalis | reverse complement strand
TGCCTATATGTAATTTAAAGTCTACCACTAATTGTATTCATAAAATGTTAATCACTACATAGTATAAAACAAGTCGCGTTTTTGTCCCATGTCCCTATATCCCTATGTATGTGCGTTCAAATATTTAAACAACGTAAACGGATTTTTTGGATGGATGTCCCACAGTAACAGTTTTTTTGACATTCCTTTACGACAAATAATCGCCAATTTTTGAAGCGATTTTAACTAATACAGCATTTATCCTTATCCAATTAAATACCTTAAATACATTGTCGATTTTAATAGATCTATATGGCCCTTTACAACATATGATTTTAATGAATATTTGCGAAGATATCTACAGATTTGAAAAATTACGGTACGTAACGTTTGCGTCAGGTATACGCCGACCAGGCAGGCGGGAGCGTGCCTATTACTACTATTGTTCCGTGCGAAGACTATAAAACTGCTCCATTGTCAGGCTAAGGCCTATTCAGTGTGACGTGATAACATATGTATTGTTACATTTACCAACTCGAACACCAGCCGTTGGAACTTCGCTATTTTGTGCGAGAGTCCATGGGTGGTCACTTGAATCAGGTGAAAGGTTGCCTCCTGTTTAATAATTAAAAAATGCGTTTCGTGGAAATTCAACTAAGGCAAAATAAATTTTTCAGGTATCATCGAAAACTTGAGATTTTTGAGGACTCACATGTATAGTATATATACATTTAAGATTATGCTTTTAGAATCAGAATTTAATAATCTTGTTAGAATATGTTTAATGCGTTTGAATAAAGTACTAGAGCGTCGGTGGCTCAATGATGTGGACTGTTGCCCTCCTACCGGAAGGGCTGGGGTTCAAATCCCGCCACGTACCTACAATGTGTTTTCGAATTTTCGAAATTATATGTACCTACGTTATTCGTCGCACTTACGGTGAAGGAAAAACATCGTGAGGAAACCTGCGCACGCCTGAGAAGAGATGGAAAGGTTATGCGTGAAGTCGTACAACTCGCAGTAGGCCCACGTGGACAACAAAGGCCTAAACACCCTATACTAGGGTGTAGGCTTGTGTAAGTGTAGTAAATTAAATTTCTTCTATTTTATTATATGGAATTATAATTTAAATTATCTACTAATTAAATTACCTAACATCACAAAAACAATGTCCTTGAATTTTAATTCTAAATTATATGAAATCTAAACCTTTACCCATTTAAAAAGTTTTGTTTTCTAACTGTTAAAAGGTATTTCAATTTATTTCATCTGCCAATTCATACAGGCCAATGGTCCACCGCGCATAATCAGGATTAGGGTGGATTAGATTAGCTGTTTCCTGCTCTTCGTCAGTGTTGCCACCTTAGCCCTGTCGTAGCTAGATCTAGCACTTTTTAGCATAGGTGAACTCCTTTTTTAACGATTTAGCCCGAAAAGAGCAATCTAGCTCTTTTTCACTGTCTTGAAAATGTTAGTAAATATGAAATTTTCGACATCCTAACAAGTACTTTTTTGCTATTTCATCGGTCATGATGACCTTTTAATAACGGCTTCACGACATGATTATTTCAGCATTTTTAGGACAGAAAATCTTTTGACGCTCAATTAGTTCTATCCCTTTTGACGTCCAAAAAGCTCTTTTTCTAAAACTCAGGTGGCAACACTGCTCGTCGTGGTTTCGTTGGGCGATTCCGATCGATTGATATCAATTTAGGTTATTTAGAGGCTTCCGTGTCTGGTCAGTTTGATTGACAACGACAAGACCAATGACACTAATTGAATGGCCCAGGCCGTATGGCGGAGTTCAGTGCGTCCCTTTTCAATCAGTGTTAATGGTTGAGGGCAGAGTTGCCACCCGTCCCCATTTTGCCCGGACAGTCCCGATTTCGAAGGCATTGTCCTGGGTTCCGACAGCCTATAGGTTTTGTCCCGATTTATGACAATATGCGAAAGGATCTATCAAATAACATCATAAATAAGAAACTTGTACTAGAATTATGAAAATCGACTCGTTACAAAAAGGAAACGTATTGGAAAAAATCATCATTTAAATGATAGTTAGATTTAAATGATAATTTCAAAATAAAGTTTCATTGCCTTAGACTGTGTCACATGGATCATAATATGATTGGACCTAATTTCAAACGTCATTGATGCCCGATCGTCCCGATTTTTTTTCTCCTAAAGGTGGCAACCCTGGTTGAGGGGCTTATGTTGCTAAGGGGGTACATGTTTACTGGTGCAGAGTACGATTTTGTATATTCTTGATGATGAAGCTTTGACAAATTTGTCGGCGTTTTGGGAATAAATAGATTTTTCAAACTATTAAATGGAAACCCTGAATATTTCTATTACAATCCTATTTTTTGAAAATATAATGTTATCCGGAGATTGTGTAACTTTTCTACAGGGTTTTTTAAAATTGATCATTAGTGTCGTAGCATCTTTATTGAAAACTAACAAAACCCTAATCAAATCTCTTTTTTAATACAGTACAAAAATATACGTCCTTAAAAAAGCATTCAAATCTTTCTACTTTTTAGTATAAGAAGAAAAATGAAATATACATCGTAGTACGTCATCAAACGAAGTGATGTGTCTTTACAGCTGACGTTGACTGTGATAAATCCTTTCGGTTGTCAAGCATTAAAAAGTGCATTCGAAAATAAACAGAAGGTCATTGGACCGTGCAAAAATAAAACGTACTTTTCACGCGTCGTGATTAGCGCGCCGCATTTGTATTCCGCCGAATAAGGCGCATGTCAGCGCTCCCACGGGCGCGCGATATGCAAAACATGCGCGTGCGCCGGCTGCGAAACACCCGCGCGTATGTCCCGGACGCTACGACCGTCTGCGCTGCTTTATGATGAAGCCGGTTGGCATTGTCAACACGTTCCGTGTCAAGCGATTTGACAGCTCGTATGTAGAAGTATTTTGAATTGTACTCCATGATACATGCCTTCGGTGATGACAATACTTAATGGTTCAGCCATTGAAATTATGATTGTGATATAGATATAATGATAGGTATCGGAAATGGTCTAACAGTTTGAAGTCACTCTAATGGACCAAACTATGCTTGGGGTTTTCGTTGGAAATAAAGTCAGAAATGATGCTTTTGTGAGGGACCTTAAATTGCCGTCATAGCGCCCCGGATCAGCAAGTCGAAGTGGCATTGAACTGGCCACGTATGTCGCATAACCGATGGACGTTGGGGCAGATGAGTTTTGGAGTGTATACCGCATCCTATTAAGTACGCCTTCCGACCCGGTTAAACGACGACACGGTGGATGCTGGATGAGAAAAGCGGAGGACCGCGATATCTGGCGCAGAAATAAAAAGACATGTCCACCAGTGGACAGCGATAGGTTGAAGAGACTAATCGCAATTATTTTTTAGATATACATTCTTTCATAGTAATGAAATTATTGTCAGCTACACAATATTCGCCTAAGTGGCTATTATCTGGAGCGCTCGACATAAACACCTAAAAGTTATAGCCAATTACTAAAGGTATAAGTGCGATATTAAATATAAATGAAGATATTGGTAAATATCTTTTGGTTCTTGATTATTGCGAAAAGCACTCACAAAATATGCTTAGGTATACATCTTTTAGTACCAATTACCCAAATCGAAACTATACAACCTAAAAATAACAGATTCATATTATTGATACAGCACTTAGATTACCATTGCGCTTTGCATCAAGGTATGTATGTTGTTGACTTCTACTATATTTAAGCATAGGTTTAACATAACTATGGAAGTATATAAATATCCCTCTGCGCTCATATGTATTAAAAATAATAAAAGAGAACAATATAAATGTTTGTCACGCAATTATTTATTTTGGGCGGGGAACAAACCTCGGAATTTTGCCTAAAACAGGCGTAAAAGCAACAAGAACTTAGCCCGTCGGATCAGCAATAGGCAGTAGGCCGGTCACGTATGTCCCAGACTGACGGCCGTTGGGGCAGACGAGTTCTGGAGTGCAGATACTCGTAGCGTCTTGGCAAGCGTAGCGTAGGACACCCTACGGCCTGATGGACCGACGCTTTACGAAAGATCGCTGGTGGAGGATGGATGAGAAAAGAGGACCCGGATATCTAGCCCAAATAGTGGTGACATAAGTTTAGTAGTGGACTGCGATAGGTTCAAGAGAGAGAGTTTAAACAACTTATTGACAAGCTCGATACACGAAAGATGTCTAATATTAAATACTTTCCGGTCCAAAAGAATACCAAGTTAAGTGCTATTCAATTGTGGCATTGTTCAGTAAAAACTCGATGTCTGTCGTATCTAAAAGAAAGTTTTATTCGATACCCTTTTACTAACACCACGCAGTTCTTTGATGTTACCATCAATTTTATTTTTGTCATCTAGTTTCATCATTTTTGGCTTAGGATTTTCCATAATTTGTTCCAAGGTAATGCTTAGTAGGTACGTAAAGTACGTAGGTAGGTATATAAGAGATATCGTCAATAAAATAAAATTGATTGCAATACCTAAGAAAAAGATACCTAAGTCGTGATTCTTCATACAACTTGCTAAATAAATCCACTACTGATGCAATGGAATGAGCTAATCTATCTAGAAATACTATTTACCTTATATGGTATAACTATAACTTGACAAATAAAATTTACTAAAGACGTAATTGAATAAGGATGTAGACTGCCAGATTGATAATAGCTCTGTAACTATTTAGTTTTTTCCTATCTACTGTTATTGATTTCCTTCCAAAACTGCTTCTGTCATGGTCAGGCGTATCAATTACCACCGGGTGAGCGAACTGAACAAGAGCGTCGGTGGCTCAATAAGAGCGTCGGTGGCGCAATGGTGTGGACTGTCGCCTTCCTACCAGGAGGGCTGACGTTCAAATCCCGACACGTACCAATGTGTTTTCGAATTTTCGAAAATATATGTACGATATCCGACGCTCTTACGGTGAAGGAAAACATCGTGAGGAAACCTTCATGCATGCCTGCGAAGAGATTCGAAGGTTGTGTGTGAAGTCGTCCAATCCGCAGTGGGCCCGCGTGGACGACTAAGGCCTAATCACCCTATACGGGTAGGCTCGTGCCCCTCGGTGGGGACGTTTAATGAGCTGATGATGATGATGAGCGAACTGACCGTTTACTTATGACATAAAATAAATATTTCCATACGTTTTCTATGGCAGGTCAAAGTCACGGTGTTAGGATATTAATACATTAAGAACCTTATTATTTATTTTGTTAATATTTAAAAAGTACAAGATGCGATATTAAAAATAGTGTGTATAATAATACAAATGGTTTGAGGTATTAAGGTGAAATTCATAATTAGTTTTCATATTTAATTTTGGACTCAATCAATATCCCTGTTCTGGCAAAAAATCAGAAACAAAATTATTAACGTTAACATCTTAAGTTCACATTATAAGTAATGAAGTAAAAATCGACTCTATAGTGATATTCCAACGCCGACCTATTCCGTGAGGCACAAATATTTTACATACTCATAAAAATAATAAGAATGTTGTGTTGTACTGGATATTGAATGAATTAGGGGGAACAAGAGGAAACTCAGGGAAATAATGTATCCTATTTCCTTCCTACACGCTGCAGGCTATGAAATAAAATGAGCTCGGGCGATGCCGTAACATTTATATGCTTCTGTATATGTAGGCAACAGCCACTTAAAACTGTTATGTTTTTGCTATATATAAAACTCGATTCAATTTTGGTCCCCTAAGCGTAACTGAGGCAATGCGACCTTTGAGTTACTAATTTAATAAATAAAACGTTTCAATATTTACGTTTTATTTATTAAGTTGGTGACTTTAATGTAAAGGTCGCTTTAATGGAACGACGAAAATGGTGATCCTTTTACCTATTGCCATCTAGAAACTGATTAGTATAGGGTATCCGATACTTTCGATCAATAGTGAACATTTACAATATTAAGTTGTAATGATGGTGATAATGATCTAGAAACTCACAACTTTTTTGACTTATAATGAACTTTTGATGATATTAAACGAATAATGACTTTTACATGATTGACTCCAGGATTTAAAATAGTTATTGTGTAGACAACAGATGTCCGCATGTAACTTCACCAATTTAGATTCCATTCCCGAGTTATACATTTTAATTTGCTCATATATTTAAGATTTGGTCGTTTTTTTATGAATAACATTTACATATATATAAATATTGATTTAGTTGTTTAATACTCGTATGTTAAACATAGCATAGTTCCTTTAGTATTACATACAAGCTATTCAATTGTGACATTGTTCATTACTTTGGGATTTGTTTAATTTGACAGGTAGGTGATATAATAAGGAAAACTTAGGCTTCTTTTATTTCAGAGAAAACGAATATTTTAGAAATATAAAGTACTGAACGAAATATATACACAACGGAGCGGTTTAACCCTTTGAGCACCAATGACGCCTTAAGGCGCCAGACACAATAGATTTTATATTGTGTCTGGATTCCCGGAGTTCAATGGGTTAAATACAATTCGGTATGTAAGTAGTAATTTAATAAAGTAATTCTATAGTTACTTGAATAGAACTGAAATAAAACAATTTTAAAGCATTTGCTTGCCTAAATTATTAACAACAACTGAATTACTGCTGTTTAAAACACTGGTATATTTGTATAACCACGAAATACTACACAGTACGTACAACGTGCACTTACAATGCGTACGACAAATCGTGCAAGCAAACGTGTTCTCCGATCACTATGATCTGTGCATCTTCAAGGCAAGAGTGAACAGTATGTTCAGTGAATCTTCGGCCGCATCTTTGCTTAACATTACGTGAGATGGCGCCCAAATATATTGTAATAAACAAGTTAAAAATTCCACCTTCCAATAAATTGTTTATAGGCAAAGTGAAGGAAAGAAAAAAGAAAATTTCTTTCTTTCGCAAAATGATAATCTGGTTGTTATCTGCTTTAATTTAATTATTCATAACTTTGTTTGTTACTTTTAGCAAGACGTGGCAGCTTATTAATGAAGGCATCTTCTTATGATGTACGAGTATGTATATATTAAGTTTGTAAATAAAATATTTTCTTTCTTTCTCACTTTCTTTACATGGGTAAAATAATATACTATACTTTCCTAATATTAAAATAAAATAAATTAACCATCCATAAAGCTCTCCTTAAAAGTACTCTAAGCTTCGTGTTTTGCATTATAGGCCATATAAATAATTTGAAGTGTATTATTTATAATTCAGTTTGTTCCTGATTTCAAACGGCAAAACTTTATAACTCAAACTATTAAAATTGTTCGCCAGGAGCATTAAAACGCGGCCTCGAGCGCCCTCTCGTGTGGGGCCGCGTACCACCGTCTTAATTGAGGCCCGTGGAATGTACCTAATTACAAGTCACTGATTTTATCTACGTTTATTGCCTGCGATGCTTCACTGTGGTCTACGCACTGCGGCTATACACTTGCTAATGGCTGGCTAGACAAAGTGTTTTTGTATTCAATATTTATACGTTTTACTGCTCGTGAGAGTGATGTGAGTAGCTATCTATCGCCATTAAGCAGATAACTAGTAATTCCTTGCTAATAAAACTTAGCTTTCTCAGTCCTTTTTTATGTTTCCAAGTGTATAGGACGGTTAAGACGCTCACCTGATGGTAAGAGCGGCTTTGATGGAGACTAACAACTGATAGACTCTTTCAACGCCGCACTGCGCCCGGCACCCGAGACAATACATTTTAGTTATCACCCGGTAATTTTCCAACCTACAGTACCCTCATCCCGAAACACAGAAGTGCAAAATACTTCTATCTAACGGTACGATACCTCACACTGTGGTGGTACCTACCTAGACGACTCAGTACTACCTACCACCTAGTATTCGTAGGATGTTATTTGTGTCATGTAATAGTTACATTGTATTAATGAAAACAAAGAAACGGGAAAGTGACTGGTATATATAATATTTACATACATATGTACTAGCATTCTTAACTATTTAAAGGGATTTCAATTAAAAAATGTGAGCATTCAAGCTAACATCCCACTTGGTGCTATGTGTTAAATCTCTCCTTTAATACACTCGTGATCCTGAACAAAATGACTAAGTAGAGGTCACAGCTTCCAGCAATTTCATGACTCTTCAGCCCGAAACACAGGTGTACTTAAAGCATAACCAATACTATTAATACTGGACCAATCCAGCAGTGGACGAAATTCTGAGAAAAAGATTCAAACATTTGATTAAACATATACAACATAATACTGGATTTCATCTATACAAACGTTCTTACTTTAGTCGCATGGGAAATACTAATGACTACTCGCTTTTTGCCCCACAATGCGATTCCTCGTATACTTTTGTGTGAATTACCACCTGCAGACCAAGGTTGACTGAACACTCCAGCCGTACAAGCAATTGGTACTCCCTCACCGTGAAAAGTATCTTTGTATGGGAATGATACCTTCCTACAGACCATTTACTATATTTGAATAGCGACGTCGACCTACTTTATAATTGGATATCCACTACTTTACAACCTACGTTATATTTACATTCGATACACTAGGCTCTAACAATACGCTCATATAGGTATGCAGTAAAAGCCTGCCGTAAATAATCCTTTTAAAGACTTTAATATATCTAAGGAAAATGTAAGTAAGTAACTATATCATATTTATTGATTACAAATAATAAAAAAAGCATGTCACGTAGGAAATCTAATGTGAAATTGCGATGTCCAGAACTACAAATGATCTATGTAATCGAAAATAAAATAAAATAATCTTAAAATAACAATGACTAAGCATTTTTAAACAGCAAACATGTGGAACACCTAAGGATTTAGACAACTTTCTTGGGAAACGCACCAAGATCAGACCAAAAGGTTGCTACAGTCATGCTGTCCATTTTTAATATATTAGCAAAAAAGGCAAGATATCAATAACACGAAATCACATAAGAAGCACGAGTAATACAAAAAACGTACTAGACTGAGTCCAATAAGCGTAATCAGAGCGACCAGAGAAAGTCTTAATCAAAACTATAAAGAATTACTACGGCCCATTACAAGTTATAAATATAGTTCTTATCACTCATAGGTATCATCATCAGGTAGGCCCTTGGTGCCTTCATTATTCCCAGTTTCCGTTATCGAATACCAGCAACAACAAACAAACAATAGTACAATGTTATCAGATCGGGCAATAATCTTCATCTGAGACGATATTGCTGTTTCTGCGATTGAAACAAGTGCACCGTTGTCAGTGGAAACGAAGCTACATTGAAGAGCTCGATTATATTGGATTAAATCGGATTATGGTCGAGCGCCGGGTAACGATTCAAGTTACAGAATATTGCTACGGGAATAGGGGTTCGATACTCTCTCCATCCCACCGTAAACAATACCACTTTGTTTCATAATTATTAGTACAACAAGTTCGTTATGAATCTTTTCCATTAAATGTAGTTTATTTTCTTTTTTATCTTCTATAGGCAGACATTTAACCGCCATCTCACCTGATGGTACGAGTAAGTGATGATACGGCCAAGGATGGACCATGCCTGCCTAGAGACAACCTATCCACTGTTGTAAAATAAGTGTTTTTTTTTTAATTTACACCGCGCCAGTTGAGCGACGACTTTTATTTGAATAAAAATATTGAAGTTTTAGTTTAGATAGCATATTTCTGCCGCAGTGATTTAAAGTTATTAAAGAATACGTTATGAAATTTGTAGGTTCGAGTAGCTCTGATTCGAACTGATTGATATGATAAGAATTAACATCTTTGTATCTCACGTTAGCATCTGCACGTGGACCCTTTTTATACACAGGATATCTAAGTTTATGGCCCCATGCTCTTTTTGTACATCACAATGCCTCAAATGTATTAAATATTGCTAGCAATTTATGGTCTAGTTTCAAGAACAACTTGGGATTTATTTTGGTTCATCATCATCATCATCAGCTCATTAAACGTCCCAACGAGGGCACGAGTCCTACCGTAGGGTGATTAGGCCTTAGTCGTCCACGCGGGCCCAATGCGGATTGGACGACTTCACACACAACCTTCGAATCTTTTTGCAGGCGTGCATGAAGGTTTCCTCACGATGTTTTCCTTCACCGTAAGAGCGTCGGATAACATACATATATTTTTCGAAAATTCGAAAATACATTGGTACGTGTCGGGATTTGAACCTCAGCCCTCCCGGTAGGAAGGCGACAGTCCACACCACTAAGCCACCGACGCTCTTATTTGTGTGTTGATACTTTAATTTGATTTTATTTTTTCCGCATCACTAGTGTAGCATTATAGTGACAGTTGCCACTAACTATTAGTAAGTCAGTTTGCATGATAAATAACTTTTCATTAAAAAGAAAATACCAGTTTGGTTGCTAAGGTGCGTAATGGCGGTTATGTCATCTCATATGCAGTTTAATATACCAAGACGTAACCTAGATATTCCAATCCTATTATATCAATCTTGATTTTGATCATATCATGAATGGAATTGCATTTGCATGTTCAGATATATTATCATCATCATCATCATCATCAGCTCATTAAACGTCCCCACCGAGGGGCACGAGCCTACCCGTATAGGGTGATTAGGCCTTAGTCGTCCACGCGGGCCCAGTGCGGATTGGACGACTTCACACACAACCTACGAATCTCTTCGCAGGCGTGCATGAAGGTTTCCTCACGATGTTTTCCTTCACCGTAAGAGCGTCGGAGATATATTATACCATAGCTATTAAACCATATGTTCTGGTCCAAGGCCCTAATTAACATTTAAGTACCTAGTTCTTAACTATCTAATCAGATGTTTTATGAAACGTATATGTATTTAAGTTCCAAAATATCTTATCAAAGGTTTTATGTCAGATACGCCTTCGGTGTAAGTTGCGCAACCAGCAATACTATCGGCCCATTATCAGAGAGCAAACGGAGGCGTGTCCCAGTAACGGTGTTCCGGGCCCGCATAATAACTATAAATTGGTGCTCCAGAAGATAACCAGCGATAAGGAACAATAGAGATTACAAGAAACGAAACCAAAGACAAAGAGCACGGCGAACTCTCAAACACAACTTGCCTGAAAGCTTTTAAACGTACCACCCTTTTGTGAAACTTCAAACGCTTAAACAGTGAAGTGTCTCTCCGGAACAACATGCCTCATTCGCGCTGAAATAAAACCTCTTTATCTCTTAATGCGATTCCTTAAATTTGTCTTAAACAATGGATCGTTTCGATAAATTCGTATTATATTTTGAGCTTGTTACAAACTTTGGGGCTATTGTTTCAATTACATCGACCGAATCTTGTTTTGGTTGGGAATTTAAATCTTGATGCTTGGGTCCTCTACAAATATACAGACTGCTATAGGCACACTGCTATCTTTACTGCTTTTCCTAGTTTTTCGGACATTATCGATACTTATGCGTCTGAATGCCCATATATCCTATTATCGATCAGTCTTTACTACACCACTTCAATATTATTGACTATCCACGCGTACATTTGAATATTTCCAACACAACACCAGCAATTTTCCATAAACTTCAAAAAGCCCCATGCAAAATCATGGAAAATATGTTTAAAACACTCATAAAACGTAATTATTCGGACACGGAAAGAACTCATTCCAGTAATGTTAAAAAATTCCATGCCCATTGAAATAAAAACACTATTTCCCTAAAATAGGATTATAAGAAATCAACATCAACACTTGTTCTGAGAACGGCTGATTTCACAATTTTCATGGAAACCACCAGTTCTATGTTCGGGTAATTCGAGACGAGCCGGAGACTATAGCGGGCGCATCTTAATGCATTCGAAGACTCGTGGGGAACACTTACTAGGAAATTTGATCGTTATATTATGCGTCTGTGATTCTGTGTGGCGGAAGGACGCACACCGCATAGAATTATGATTATTTCTATTTTTATGCGCGTTTAATATGCTTTGTACATTTAGTACACGTTCCTAGACATTAACATGCATATTTAAATAGAAATATAGACAGGAACGCAAATTTTTGATTGTGTATGCATATAATGTCAAAATTATGACTATGACTGTGAAATTTACTTACTATGTACTTTTAACTATTCATAAGGCATAAAAATAACACATTATAAATTCATCAAAACTTATAACTGTCAATTTACGAATAGTAGGCTTATTAAACCAGTGGTAATGAGTACGGTTGTTCTATAATATTTTCAAAACGTTTTTTATGTCATTGATATATGTCTATATAAGTAGACAAATTACCTTAAAGTTGTTGGTAAATAGATAGTTGTTGATGCCAGCGCTCAAGGAAATTCGTATCCAGTTAGACAAGTGAAATAAATGTAGGGAGGGGAAAAGCGGTTTTAATTTGGGCCTCCAGCAACACTAACCTTTTGATTCCATCGTGGCAAACGAGGTGTAGAACGCGCTCCAACTCAATAAATCGACGAGATGCTAGCGGTCTTAGTGCTCGGTGAGGACTCCCGCTCTGGGACTTGGGCTCGTTGTGTAATTTTTTAAAGCTGAGAGCCATCTGCGTTCGCCACTTGCCTGCAGTAGCTGTAAAGGCCATCTACGATGAACAGCAGTAGTAAGAAAAACAAAGCTCAATAAGGAATTTGGACATGCACACAAATGTTTGTACTACTGATCGAACACGGAACCTTGATTGTAAAAAAAACCGGCAATCTATCTTTATCTTGTGTTAACATTATATTTTCCATGTTTGCTATTCTACAATTTACATGATCGTTTTCCAATGCGATGTGAAGGAATAATTATTGACTCTCAATTGTTGGTAGAAGTAGAATTTGGTATTCTACTACTTATTTGTCATTCGTTTGACAGCATTATGGTTATAGTAAAATAAATAAAATTTGTTTCTTTGAACCAGCAATTCATAGGGTGTTAGTATCATATTAAAATAGCTTTTTATCTAGGGTTAGCATAAGTACTAACCCTTAAATAAGGTTAAGACCTATTCAAAGAACAAAATATTCTTTTAAAATAGGGGAATAGGTGATCCTCTGCAACAAATTGAACCATTGAGGCACAATAAAGATGGCATGGGCGCATTTTAAATTAGCAGCGTAAGAGCCAGGTTATCAATGGTCATGATTTGTATGAATATGGAGATGATATAAAAGGTTTCATATGAGAAGCCGCGTACAATACCCTTTTAATAATTGGCCGTTTTTATAGCGGTCAAGCCCACCGGGAGTGTGAAACCGCCGACGGAAAATGCGGCCGAGAGCACTCAGTGTTGCATTCTGCCTCATAAATCATAATAGAGAGCTTTAGAAACCTAGTTTAAACATATGTTATTATTATTATAGGTGGTAGAGTCGATACTGAGTCCTCTAGGCAGGTATCACCGCAGTGCCAGATAATATCGTTCCGTGAAATATGAGTATTATCACAAATTAAATAAATATAAAGTATTATCACGTATGCACTTTTGTTAGACCTAATTCGTCGCCTCGGGTGACGGCGCGCGCGCAATTGACGAAGTATAATCAATCAATCGATTATTGTTTTTCCACAATGATTTAGAAGTTGACAATTTTATTATGTAGGTACTACCTTCCTGGGCACAGCAACTAAGAGAAAAGGGCATCAATCACTTTATATAGTGTCATTTTTTCCAATACTTTATGACGACCCATGTGGTATAATGTTCGTTCGATCCTGGGCAACACAAACATTTTGTGTGCATGAACATGTCTGTTTGTAATGGTCTGGTGTTTTCTATGTATAGTATGTATGAATTTACAAAAATATATATATGTATGTTTATCCGCAGTTTAGTACCCTTAATACAGGCTTCACGCTTTACTTGGGTTAAATGGCGCTGTGTGAATGTCAGTAGATATTTATTTATTTATTAAATACTGCTCTGATATGATCAGGTGTGTCACTTAGAGGTCATCAGGTGAGTGAACTGACCGTCCCAATCACTAATAATATAAAAAAAAACATTCATAGCAGATTGTCTAGGTAAAATATAGTTGTTGTCTGTAAGTTATTTTATTATGAAGCAAGTATAAGGGATCAATGATTCTTCATCACGTGTCACGGCAGCATATGTTGAGACTGGGACCACATCTCTATAACTACTATATGGTAAGTAGGCTTTTGTTTGTGCTCGTGAATAACTATTTGATTAGTCAGTAAATATTTCTTTCTTTATTCTCTTTTTAATTGGGATTTTAATAGGTCATAACCTCAATATGTATCTTTAAAACAAAAGAATTTCAAAGCACTGCTGGGATGCAAAGCTAGACCAGATAAGGTTCGATGGCATAGGCCGCTACGCATTGAGTATTCTGTTGAAAATCGCACATGTTACGCAATTATCACAATGGCTGGTCGACGGCTGGCTGATCGAAAAATATTATCTCAAGTACCTTCGGGTAGTTAACACAGCTAATCGAGTAAATGTTATTTGTAGTAAAACACATACACAGAGCTTAGGTCGTTATTTGTTACAGTTATTAACATACGGTGACTAATCTGTACAAATATTATTACAGCTGTAATTACTCGCAGTTAGATTAGCCCTATTTGGCTAACGGTTTATTACACACACTCTATTGAAGCCAGTGATATAGCGACAAAGTGCATTTAACTTGCCAAATAGGTAAGTTGCCCAATAGTTAATTTATTCATTCAGTTGGAAAAATACTTACGTGTATAGTATAATTCACGAATTCCATGAAATTTAGATACAAGTCATCGTGAAAAGTTCAGTTAAGTACAATAATATAATCTTTTTTATATAATCTGCCATTGTGGTAAATATTAGGTTTTTGGGTTATTATTAGATGCTAAGTCATGGCACGCTCCTACCCTAGCTCCATCGTCTAGAGTCTAGACCCCCCTTTAATTTGACCCGTGCCTCTATTCCCCAAAGATATAGTAGGTTGCCAAGCAGCAGATTGCAATCCACTACTGGAGTTAGGATTCCGCTATTTTGCGCCTCCACCACCGACCTTTCACAAATTGTCGGTCCATCGGGCCGCAGGGTGTCCTGCTCCAGTGAACTCCATAACTCGTCTGCTCCAATAGCCATTGTCTCTGTGATATAGGTACGTGACTGACCACTACCACTTCAAGTTGCGGATCCGAGTATCGGTAGCTTAAGTTCTTTTACGATAACATTATTTCTGGTGTTATCTCTAACATATACCCCGACCATAGCATGCTCCATAGACTGTATTCTGTGAATTCATTCCACAGGTAGGACCTATTGATTCACTAATGCTTTAAGAATTGCAAAATAAATTAATAGCAAATTTTACTTTATATTATTTCATTTTCCCCAAGATGGTCTTTTTATGAACCATAACAATTATTATATTAAGGTAAGTTCATGACGAATTTGATTAGATATCATAGCATTTCATTGTTAAATCTCTTCGCCATTAAGCTATTTTCAGTAATAACAACACAAAGGCATTCCTCATTTGATAGCAGTACAGAACCCTACACAATTAGAGCTCGTTCATAAATCATGTTCGCTCAGCGTGCGATGAAGCGTGCAATACTCGGGATTTCACTGGTAGATAGAATTCGTAACGAAGTCATTCAACGGTTAACTAAAGTAACCTGGGATATAACTGTGGTGTTGATTGAGAGTGGGACTTTAATTTAAAAAGTGCGAGCCTATATATACATACATATAGGTGATTGCATCAAGACTTATAGGTATTAACCCATTGAATGCCAGGAATGAAAATAATCCATTGTTTCTGACGCCTTTAGGTGTTATTGGCATTCTAAGGGTTATAAAAATAGTACCTAAATGAATTGTTATCATCATGCATTAGTGTTTTAAGGTACCTACCGGATAAATTTAAGATGCGTACCTAGATCGAATACCTACGGTAGAGAGCCAATGGAAAAATATTAAGCAGTGAATTGAGTTATAAGTGAGTAGAGGAAAAGACGGATTTTATAAATCATGTTCGTATTTTTTTGTACCTTATTATAGAAATCTGTCAAAATTATTTTTAAGACAGTGAAATATGTAGGTATTATAAGAATGTTTATATATTGTTTTAAACTAAATATTTAGATGCCAAATATTGATAAACAGCCATAGGAATTTTCAAAATACTTTCACCGTATTTAAAGTGTGTTCACGTTACAAAATAATTTTGAAATAGTTTTATTACGATATACAACCCTAGGTTTTCCGGGCTCTTCAACAATAAGACCGCCGTAATTAAAATTATAACACGCTAACGTTCAAATAGAGCAATGATTTAGTTCCATATTAAGTACATATGGGAACTAAATCATTCCTCGTGCAAATAAGTAGGTACTGCATTCTCGCTATATTACATTATTAAATTAAAAACTGAATATATTTATTTTATTTTTTATAACACTTTAACCATACCTAATAGGTAAAAGTTTTTTTAAAAATTTATATTTTGAAATTTAAAAGCAACATTTTGATACCCTACTGAATGTTCGTGCATGTCATTTCCGATAGGGATTGTGGATTATAAATCAGCTTTGAAATAACTTTGTGCTGGTATTTGTCAACATAATATCGTTTTGAAAATCTTATTTGCATAAAGTATTGCTATAACGCCTGTAGCAGCTACTAGGTCTACACTCTTAACGTCTCGCGCCCCAGCCATACATCAGTCCATTCATATGCAGATGCATTTGACCTACATCGGCATTTCTTTATTCATGCTAGTTTACTATGCAATGTCTTGAACGCTATTGGTTCGACTTAATCAGGACGCCTGCCATGCTGTTGCAAAATGTATGCGGACTGATCTGACACTGTTCTTAACACGCGCGCAGTAAAAATCGCTTTCGAAAAATTGTGCTGCTTTAGCTTGTATTAAGCTATTATGATAGCTAAAGGTAGGTAGACATGATGGAATAAAAAATGATATGGGTTTCGAGTTTCAAAAGTTACGATTTATCGCATGAATCTCATTCCAGGGACTATTGATAAGTTTAAATAAAACAAGTCTTTAAAATCAATGTTGTTAACAAAGAAATCGCTAGCCATAAAGGGGCGCTGCTACATTAGCCAGTGCTAATGAAAACTTACTCTTTAGTGACGGGCAAATAACGAGTATCATTTTCAGTGATTGGTCCCGTAAAATCCGGTGTCACACGAGATGCGGTTACATCACAGTGCAACGACACGGCCGACCTCGCTCCCTGCCGGATACCTCCTAATGACATAAATGCAAATTTGACCATTCAGGCTTCCTGCTCGCACACACACCAACTGTTTATTCTACTGGAGCCATGTTTAGAAATAAACGACGATCGGGCCTCGTAGGTGCGCTATTGGTTTTTGTGCGTGAGACAAGTTTTAATTAGCAGTTAGTGTTTCCGTCGTATTTTTCCAGATATAACGACCTTAATTAGGCGCTTAGTATGTTTAACGGCGACGTGGGTAGGGTTGCCAGATGAAAAAGCCGCCTTGATCGGCTTAAATCCCTTTTAAGATAAATACAAAAGCTAGAAAAAATTTCTTACTCCTTTTGACTGCTGTTCCATAAATTGTAAATCCAGGCCAACCCGCTAAATATCGAGGTCTAAAATAAAACGAATCATGTAGTTTCGCTTGTTTTTTTCTCAGTGATCGTAACACAACATAACATACTATATTTTGGTTCAGTCGGGAACTTAAAAACTAAACACTAAATTTTGGTACTAGAACAACGCTATCTGCACCAGTGCGGTGATGTACATACTATAGATACATACTAATTATTACAAGTTTTCTAATCCACCATCGCGATTTGCGACGACGTTTATGGCTAACTTATAATATGGCTTACGCACCCATTTAAAGTTACCGAGATAACTAAACACATTACCTATTGTTTATATTTACAACCGTAAAGCGTTAAAATTATACAATATTCGATTCGCAATTACACAGTGGTGCGTATTTAGGTAACCGTGACAACAGTTTATAAGTTGGGTGCAAAATGTATTTTATCACAGGGCTCAGTATACCGTCACCTTAGATAAACAATAAACTAATTAGAAGCACAATCACGAAGATATCATCCAAAAAGGTCCGAGCCGCTTGACACATGTTATATTTATGACATAAAATTATTCATTAAAATTATGACCTTAAGGCGTCATTAAAAGGGTACAAAATAAAAAGCACGAGCATAATACAATGTCACTATGCCAAGTTGCGAGCGTCGTGATTATGAATCAATGATATTCTGAATATATAAAGGTAGATACGCCATCCGTGCCTCAAAAACGAACCGCCGAAGAGATTGCAGTTTGTACTCTTTTGTTTTGGTAAATGTACGCTCATTCGAAATATGTGTATGTGTGCTGTCATTGCATTCGGAACACTTTTTCGATTGTTTTATGAGCATATCACGAATCTATACTTTTTACATCATTGTTATGAATGAACATTTTGCCCAACTGACGGATATAATACACGGACGGCGTAATTTTGCCGCGGACACTTTTTGTGTGAGATTGTGCATCTAGTCAGTGTACTGTTTACCTATGACCATAACACACAGAAAAATATACATACATTTCAACCTTAAATCTAAAATGGTAGAAAGCGATTTTATGAACAACTGAACTGCCTGTACAACGTACAAAAATATATCTTACCAATACTAAAAATATTAAAGTGAGATTATTTAGTTGAAATAAATAAAAGAATATAACTTAAAATGTTACATTATAAAATGCTATCGTCTTTTAAAAATGCATGGCGAACAAGCTTCAAAAACTTATAAATACGATGGTAATTATTGACAATTACAACAGTGATTCATTATAAAGTAAGCGTCTATATGTACAATGGAATAGATACTGTTTCAACAATGTTATTGTCAAGGGCCATGACAGCGCTCCCTTTACTCGTACATTATCGGATTTTTATTTGAGTAGTGCTGCCGCTCGATAGTCTATCGATAGTTGGAATAAAGCAATACTATCGACACTTTTTATAAACAAATAAATTGTAAACATTTGAAAACTTTTTTCTAAAGATTAACTACGGAGTTTCTTACTGGATTCTTCTCAGTAGATAACAACAGTGCGAACCAGTGGTCAAATCAAATTTGACATTCATGAGTTTCTATGGACCTCAACTGATTAAATATATTTTGATTTGATTTGACTGTCGATACTACCGATAGCGCCGTAAGCTTTATTGCTTTTGACTATTGTCAAAACTACTTCACTACTACTACGTTCATAAGTGCTTTTTGTAAGCCTAATTTGAATAAAGAATTTTGATTTTGATTTTTTGATTTTTTTTACTGACACTATTGATAGTATTTACAATATCAATGGGCCCTTCGACAGTATCGATGATTTTCAATGACTACTATGAATAGTGAAACTATCGGTTTGACGAACCATTTAAGGTTTTACGTCGGCTATTACACCAAGGGTTCCGGGTTCAATCCCCGGACAGTACAACTTTTTTTGTGCATGATCATATGTTTGTATTGGTATGGGTGTTTTCTATGTATAATATGTATGTATTTACAAAAAACTGTACCTATATAAGTATGTTTATCCGTTGTTTAGTACCCATACTACAGGTTTCACGGCAATGGGGCTAGATGGCGCTGTGTGAATGTCAGTGGATATTTATTTTCCTATCGACAGTTTGGGAATACTGACTCAAGAGTGTACGGTGTGGCACTGCTGCTTTCCGCTGTCTATGGACTACCAAATGTTAGGTAACTTTTACAGCGTTCGAATAGATTTACTTATAATCCTATACAAATCTAGACGAAGTATTATAAATGCTCTAAAATCATACGTTTTCCATTGAAAAAGAGAAATCTTTTAATTGGTGGCGGTGTATTTCAAAACGGTTCTCATTTCTATTGTAATTACATAGATATTTATAGACGTAAACGACACAATCGAATTCATAAATAATAAGACAGTGTCGGAAACAATAAATTCATATATAATAATAATAAATATGGTATACAGTACTAAAAAAAATCAACAACAAATGCACATCGGAAAGAAAATTAACATAAATGCAATTGGCACATGACGAGATAGGAAAAGCAGCTCTCGAGGTATTATTCAGCAAAATCTAATGTGTACAATTAGAATGCAGGAACCGAGTAAAAGCTGTCGGATTATAAAACGAAACTTTAAGTTCTGTTTTTCCAGAGTCGCAATTCCAACTAACAGCACTTTCGCTGTAAGCACTCTTACGTGCCTTCTTGGGCCAATGTTTGTGTATGCTATTGTGTCCGTACCGTAACGCAAACGTGTATATAGCACAGAAATAGAAAATGTTAACAAACAATTTACAGTGTTTACGGAATTTGTCGCGTGGAATCGGGCTCGTAACAAATTAGACCATTACATATACCCGTTTAGTGTGTGAGTGCCTCATTATTAATATGCTACTGACATAACACTTCCACCTGGCATCATATTAGCCCTTTGAAAGCCACTGACTTAAGCAGTTACAAGCAATACATTTTCTATTTTGTTCTGGCCTTCATTAAGTTCACTGATTTTTCAGACAAAATTGCAAAGGCGCCACACAGAATTGGGACAGAATGGTTCTTATCAGCTGAAGCTGTAAAGGCCATCTTCGGCCAACAGCAGTAGTCAAATAGATAAAATGGTCACCTTTTAAACGAGCAATTGCCCATTACAGATGGAGTGATAAAAAAACCAATATGTAATTATTAAATTTAGCGTCAATTCAGCCTTGCGCCTGTCAACGCCAACGACATATGTTTGTCCTTATAATTTGGCAGTTTTCACTAGTTACAGTGCCCTCTTCCCAAAACATATAAGTGTATAATAAGTTAAATAAAAAAATCTCGGGACGGTGTCTTGAATTGCGGTGGATAATGGCTACCTGGACGACTCAGTAGCCAACTGATTTTTTTCTAAAAAAAATAGGGTATGCAGCTGCCAACATAATTAGGTACTTTGTAATATAATTTTTATATATGTATATTAAGATATTAGAACACTATTAATCACAACTGCTTACTGTAGCTGTATAGATCTCATTGACACGGTATTCAAATAATAGCATCGCATGCCTTGGTATTTTTTGAAATAGCAACCATACAATTAACATTTCTCACTGCACTTACTTAAAAATAAAACATAAAACTTGGTAATAACTTAAATAAAAGTCACAAAATCCAACTCCGATAAATACAAATACTTCACTAGATACACTCTCCATTTATGTATTGAGAACGTATTGCACGATCCAACTAACTTTAATGAGGATCTACTTAAGTAAATACACTAAAACAATGTAAACTATGCCAGTATTACACAGCTGGTTATAATTAGCCTAATACATTACATATCCCGCGTCACGGTCTGTTTGAAAGGGAAATATTTGAAATGGTACACCAGTTAAAATAACAAAACGGTGGAAATATAGCATTTAAAAACACCATCTGCATTGCACGATGTCTTTTCCGTTTTATTATAAATTAATAAATATCCACTGACATTCACACAGCGCCATCTAGCCCCAAGTTAAGTGTGAAGCCCGTATTATGGGTACTAAACAACAGATAAACATACAAATTATACATAGAAAACACCCAGACCCTTACAAACAGACATGTTCATGCACACAAATGTTTGTATTGCCCGGGGATCGAACCACCCTTGGTTTTGCAGTCGTCGTCTCAACCGCAACACCAAATAGGTCGTCAAAATTATAATTTATTAGTAGCGATCCCGGTAAGTTTATTGCCATGATGCACGACCATATCTCAACTAAATTTAATATGAAACCAAATTCGAGTGTATATAGCATTTTGAACTGGATATTAAATTCAAAAGCATGGTCTATTAAGTGGTCGTTAAATTCCGTTGATTTGTTAGCTATTAAACTACGTGTGACTAGAGGATTGTTGTTAACACAGTTTATTAATTTTTATGAAGCAGTTAAAAATCGACGATGTTTCACTCAGAATGCTCTGTGTGATAAAATACTACGGACGTTAATATTTTGAATTATTTTAAGTTTCTAATTAAGTATCGGTTATCGTCAATGCAACATATGAAATGATATTCTAAAAACCTTTAAAAACCAATACTCAAGCTAAGACTGAAGTGAAAGAGCAATTTGATAATGGATTCAAAAAACGAGTTAATAGGCTTTTTCTGGGCAAGCTCGCTCTATCTTAGAGCACGTCTCATTCACTAGGATAGTCTGTGCGCACAAAGAGCAAGCCCATCATGACTAAAAAAATGCAAAATTTATAACAAAACGGAAAAGACGCTGTCGAATCAAGAAGAAAGTGAAATACATCATTATTTACTATAACTTATAAAAAACATAAATGGCTCCAAAATGAAGAGTAACAATAATATTTTTATAGCACATGTCATATTGTTCTTTGGTTAAATTTTAACTGAGACAATTCAATTACAATGCACCCCAATACAAAGAGTAGGCACACTATTCTATTAAAATTATAAAAAAAATTATACACCAATCTTAGATAAACAACAAATTAACTCGATGCACAATCACTAAGGAATATCAACCAAAAGAATATGTACTAGCCGCTTGGCACATACGTTGACTTATTGTAATATTTATGACAAAATATTCACTAAAATTTAGACCTTAACGCTTCATTAAAAGGGTACACAATCAAAACGATGAGCGTACTACCATGTTACTGTGACATGTAGCGAGCGACGTGAAAATGAATGAAAATTTTGCCCAACTAACGCGATGGACAGACGTACTGCGGACACTTTTTAAGTGAGATTGTGCATCTAGTTTGTTGATTGTTTATATAAGACACCAATACATTTTCACCACAAAAATATCTGTTATACTTTTACAAACTATTATTATCTACATGCGACTATATTATACACCTCAATATTTACATAGGTTGATACTAGTGTTATTGTATAACGGGAAGCCGGTAACCTGATTTGAAATATTTGCATACATAATTGTACATAACATACTAATGTACGTATTTATAATTGTATTTGAATAATACATTTCAACGTATTGAGCACGCCAACTCGTTATTATAACCCTTTTATAAGACACTTGTCATACGAAGAACCCATTTTCAATATAAGGCTAACAACATAACTACAGAATGACATTGTTTATACCTAGTTATTATGCCAACGCTAATAAAGAGATATTAAGTCTAAACTTTTTTCAAGCCATAAACGAAGTCAAAGTAAAATCTATTTACTCACAAAGGCTTACAAAAAGCACTTATGACAATAACGAGTCAGTACATCTGTGTACAACGCTAAAAGGTGAGCCAGGCATAACTGGTGACTAGTACCTTAAATTTAATTTATTAACAGGTTTCTGAATTTATGTGAGTTATTTCGTGATAGCAATAAAAAGCTTACCAAGTTAGAATATAAATAAATGTACTCAAATTCAAGCAACACGACGATACGTTTTCTATTTACACTGTATATATTTTAAACTGACTCCGAGTAGTAAGATCTACTTCGTCAATATATGTATACTGCAGCAAATTGGATGGTACGAAGGGTCTTACAAAGGGCAACAAACAGACACCGGCTTCCCAGTTCCGAACTCATCTATAAGTAATAAAACTAAAAGCTAAGTTTCGTTGGGCTCATCCTAGATGCATTACCTACCCTGTTCCTATCAAACATCAACATTCAATTAACAACATACTACGTACAATACATTATTGTAATAAAAAATATAGAATATAATTATACAAGGGATGGATTTGTAGCACATCTGTGAATTAATGTATCCACAACAATTAATCACTCAGATATATAGTTCGCAGTTCGCGTGTAAGTGATATTAGGTAATCGGCTATTTATAACGCGTGGGAACTGTTTTCGTACACATTTACACAGAAATATTATTACTAGTATAGTGTTTTAACTATTTGTACATTTCTATTAGTAACTGTCACGTCTTAGACGCGATGCGTGTGGAGTGTGACGGTGGCTTTGTTTAATCTAAGACACGTGAGTCTGTATTTTGATTCATGTTAATTTGACTAGTGTACGCACTAGGGGTTCGCTATGCTAATGAGGAAGATGAGTTACCCAGAACCAGTAATCGTCATCGGTACATAAACATAGCATCGACATTCTTAACATAGAATTACCAGGAAAAAAATATTTTTATCATCTTGGTAAAGTCAGCAGCATAACTTTCTGATACTCAAATAAAACTATTTGGAAGCGAATAATTTTATTGAATGTTAAATTCCATGGATCGCATTACTCGGTTTGAAAAAGACGCAACCATTTTAGTTGAAGGTACTATAAACCAAATGGATTTTTTTTAAATAGAATGAGAGAACACGAGGTCTGCGCTGCCACTGCCTAATACCATGTGGAATAGTAGGGATAGCAGAATTGCGCCATCGGCTCTTTAAATGGAACATGAATCTTCCGTGATTAAATGAAAGAAATCTACATTGCAAATAAAAACATAAAAGATCGAAGTTAGTAATTTCCAAACCACGTAACTTATTTATTTGCCATTATGAGTATATAATTATGCCGCTAACTGTACCCGAGTTAAACATTTCCCAAAAATATAAATTACAAGTTGATTTGCACCATCCAAGAGAAATTAACGTATGAGGCCCTGGTAAGCTCTTCACTAGCTGCGGTGGAACGTCTAACAGTACTCCAGTGTTGAGTATCAGCGAGCTACTTGCCTCTGTACTTCTCAGTGGTTGCGTCCTCCAAGTTGCTGTCCCAATCGAACTCGGTGACCCCGTTGCGGGACACTTCCCCCAGGTGACGCCACCGGTACTCAAAGTCTGTGTCGCGTTTTTTTAAAGCTTCGAACCTGTAACAAATAGTTTTCTTTTATTACGGCTCGATGGCGAATCGCGTTCGGTTCGCGCTAGTCAAGCAACTTTGAATGGTCATCGGATGGGCGACTCGTGACTATTTCGAAATACCTCCGCGCTTCGCAAACACATCCCTTTTGATTGAACACCTAGTTAATAAATAATATCTATCGTTTTTCAACGCTTTTTGGCAATGTATAAATTAATAAAATATTTAGCTGTAAACATAGTACATATTATATACAGCATCGGTGGCTCGATGGTGTGGACTGTCGCTCTCCTACCGGATGGGCTGAGGTTCAAATCCCGCCACGTACCAATGTCTTTTCGAGTTATCGAAAATTATATGTACGTGAGGAAACCTGCGCACGCCTGCGAAGAGATTCAAAGGTTGTGCGTGAAGTCGTTCAACCCGCACAGGGCCCGAAGGCCTTATCCCCCTATACGGGTAGGCTCGTACCACTCAGTGGGGAAGTTTAATGAGCTTATGACGATGATGAAATATACTACATAAGTAATGATGATTATTTAAAAACCTACAAAACAGAAGAAAAATAACATCCACACAACAATGTCCCGAGTGGCGATCCGACCTTTGGCATATTAGGCATTGTATTACTTGCAAACGAGCCATCGAGACAAAACGATAAACGCGTTCGATTATTATCAAAACTTGCATTACGCCCACGATCCATTGATGCGTGGGCTTGGCTGGCGTCATCGTAACGTGTCCAGTGTTGTCACCTGAGTTTTAGAAAAAGGGCTTTATGAGAAGTTAAAAAGGGCTAGATAGGGCTAGATTGAGCATCAAAAGAGTTTGTTCTAAAAATGCTGAAATTTCATGTCATGAAGCCGTTTTTTTAGCATCTTAAAATATTTTGAAGGCAGTGAAAAAGAGTTAGATTGCTCTCTTTGGGGTAAATCGTAAAAAGAGGAGTTCACCTATACTAATAAGTGCTAGATCTAGCTACAGATGGGCTAAGGTGGCAACACTGACTGTGTCCTTAACAAACGCCATTGTTACATTCTTTGCTAAAAGTTTTAGAAGTAATATAAATACCATCATACCATCACCAATAACACAGATTTTTATGAAAATTCCTACATGGGTAACATGGGACTAGTAAAAAAGAATATTTTAGAGCTAGTTCGCGGTTTGTTTATTTTAATACATAAATATAGATCATACTAATTGGAAGCTATTGATCATTAGAAATCAAATCATGAACACTTGGAAGAAAATCTAAACTTGCCATCAAATGAGGAATCATATGGCATGGCGTTTATTTAAAGATCCAGTAGAGTGGATAGACTTATAAGTTCAAATATATCTGATGACAAATTAGCACTACGATACTTGTTTTTTTTTTAAATTTTAATTAAAAAATACAATAATTGCCAGTAAATACCGCTGCTGGTATTCAAAGCAGAATTTGCATCTCAATAAAAATGATTGGACAAAGTTAATCACCAGCATCCTTGCTGGAGTCTAAAAGCTAGTATGCTATTAACACAACAACAATTAAGTCCTTTTTAATTTTCACTTTTATGACATCGAAAACAACAACAGCTATAAAAGCCATATTGCCGTTGGAAGTTTTCGTAGTGATTATGAAAAATGGATTCGTATTTGCGGTTGCCGGTGGAGGCTGGATAAGAAAAGCAGAGGACTGAGTTAGCTGGCTGAAAGTAGTATTCACCTTAAGGTGAAATTCCATCAATATGGTAAAAAGAGAAATGATTTTGTTTAATTGTTTTTGTATTATTATATAAAACAGAACTATTAAAAAACCTTCGAGCAAATATTAAAAGCAACATTTGTGCTCATAGTCCAAGGAACAATTTGCGATCATTCCTTTAGAGTGAACAAGCTATTTTCATAGTGCTATTTATCCGAGACCCGACCTAGGGCGTCGAGCTGGGTCAGGCTATTTACGTTGAACTCCAACTTTTAAAGTGTAATATTTGCCGCACAGTGAGTGCTCTAGAAAGCTTCGTAAATATCGAAAAAGAATTAAAGAAAAAAGGTTCAATGAATTCACAAGAGCAAATATTTTAAGAACATCTGCGTGGGTAACTCTATTTCATATTATAGTTTTGGAAGAGTTCACTTCTGTTTAAATAATCTGTAATATAAAAATGAATTGCAAAATGTGTTGGTAAGCGCATAACTCAACAACGCCTGGACCAATTTGGCCAATTTTTTTTTTAAAATGTTCATTGAAGTCCAAGGATGGTCTTATGCAGAAAAATCGAATAATGCCGGGAAAACCCTAAAACAGCCCTTTTCTTTTTCACATACAAATGTTTTCTAACTAAAACGTAGAATCAATTTGAGCTTTATTGCTATTATAATATAAAGTTCATTAAAATTACTTACTTTTAAATGCTTATAGGGTTTTATTTAATTATTTTTAATTTACACCGAATTATTACCAGGATGACGGTTTTGTTCACGATAATTTTTGCAAAGAATATAAAAAAGGTAGGAACAAAACACTGCCATATTACAAATTTTTCTGACAGGACGAAGTCTGTCGGGTCAACTAGTAAAAAATAAATATATATTTACTGAGAGAGCGCCATCTACTCTCAATTTACAAAGGTTGTATTATGGATACGAAACAAAGTTCAAAAATACTTTAATTTAGTATTTTTTCCATAAATACTCGTAGCATGTAATTAAATGGAATGCCACGACCAATACAAACAGACATGTTCATGGAGACAAATGTGTGTACTGAACGGGGATCGAACCCAGAACCCTTGGTACTATAACCGACTTTTCTCCCCCTTTCATATAGTGTGTAAAAAGTACTCAATTCCAAACACGAAGAATTTGAATAAATAAAGCAAATATACATATTAATTTATTTTTCAAACAATCCTATAAAAACTGTAAATTACTAATAGCCACTAAAACCCCTATCACGCAATCAAATTCTTCTCGAGGGCCATTTTAGAGGCGGAATTCAAAGATTATCACCAGCTAAGTCGGGATGTGCGTGAGCCAGCTCGTCAACTAGACGATCAGATAATAACTATTGAGCACAGGAAAAACACGAGGTCCATGTTACGATAAACGCCATGTAGCTGCGTTCATTTGGAAACTTAAGTTCTTTACATCTTTTTCTAGTTCCAATGGAATAATATCTTAAAAACATAATAAACACAACCCATTAAATAAAGGCGCGAGGGCAACCAATAAAACAATTAAGTAACATGGTTTGATATCATAAGCATAATTTAAAATTATATCTTACTCATATGCTGCTATGTATGCATAGGTAGTAGAACCTAAAAGTAAAAACTTGCAAGCTAGAAAAATTACCGGGTATGATCATCTGACGTCTAGGGTACCGGGCGTAGAGCAGTGTTGACGGAAAGTAAATAATTACTCCTTACTATTATTAATTTTCTTCGACACTGTATCTGTCATGGTCAGGCGTATCACTTACGAGCAGGTGATCGCTCAGATTTCAGTCCTGTTCACTGTCATAAAAAATTTAAACATGCCAGAGCTGTGTCTACTGCAGTAGCCGAATTATGAATTTGAAACCGTCTACCTTACCTCTTCATCATCATTCATTAAACGACCCCACGGAACGGCCTACCCGTATAGGGTGAATAGGCTTTAGTCGTCCATGCGACCAGTGCAGGTTGGACAAATTCACGCACAACCTTTGAATCTCTGCGCTGTTGTGCGCAGGTTTCCTCACAATGTTTTCCTTCACCGTAAGAGCTTCGGATAACGTACATATATTTTCGAAAATTCGAAATTCGAAAAGTCGAAAACACATTGTTACCTGGCTGGATTTGAACCTCAGCCCTAGGGCAACAGTCCACACCATTGAGCCACCGACGCACTCCTTACCTCTTAAACCTTACCTTTTAAACATGAGATTCTTGGCGAACTCGTAGAGCTCGAGATCGAGCGAGTTGAGCCGCTTGATGCGGCTGATCTGCGCCGGCGCCACGCCGCGAGCGTCGCGCCCGACACCGTCGCGTTGTGCTGCGTGAACGGCACCGCAAACCGCAAGTTGAACGTCTCTTCGAAAACGTACTGCGATATCTGTGACAAATTAAAACAGTATAATTGTTAATATGGTCCTCCTTTATCATAATTTCTAAAAAGCTCTCGCAACTCTGAAGAAGCAAAAAATTTGGTGCGACCATTAAAGTTTAAAGTTTACGGCCGCCGATAACCTTGCAGTAAAAAGGAAAGCATTGTTTTACGCCGGTTTTCTATGAGGCGAGTGTGATTACACTCCGGTGTTGAGCATGGTTCTCCCATACTTATCAAACCTTTTTTTTGCGTCTAATATCGTCTTATCGGACCTCCAACGGCGGCAGTTCTCAATTCGTAGGTCGTGTCTACGATATTTGGTATCAACAGTTACTGAACTTGACGGCTCTAACAGACATTTTGTCTACAAAATAAAGTGACCAAACCCCCTACGAGCTACTCAATGTCAAAGCTTAGTTCTCTCATGAAAAACTTTTTTTTCTCCCTAATATACCTAAATAAATATACACAGATATTCACATCTAGCCAAATATGTAGTAAATACATACATTTTACATTAAAAACACCCAGACCAATATAGACAGACTGTTCATGCACACAAATGTTTGTACCGCCCGGGGATCGAATCTGGAACCTTGGTGCAATAACTGACGTCTCAATCATTTCACCAGATGAGTCGTTAAATAATATCTCTATCCTTACAATTCAAAATGTTGATTTACTGTCTGGGTTTATTATCTATTTCTTAATATCAATTTAGTTGATTAATAGGTATATGTTACAGAACAAATCGACAAATATAAAACAAGCTGCACAATTTTTGAATCACATGCTTATGGTTCATCCTGCCCATAGGGGACGATGGCGATGACGGGGACTACGTGAATGGTTGAAGGTTCATATCATATAACACATCTAATCAGGAGATGAATTTTACTATTACTAGCGAAATATATACAAAAAAAACACCAATTTCGTGGGTCTGATCACGTATCTTAGTCGGAGACATTCTTTAACAACCCACTCGCAAATCAATGTCTTATTTAATGAAAACGCTAAGGCGACGTCTTATTCAGGACGGATAATCTCTACGAACTTTTTTAAGGAACTTTTTTAAATACACCTCATCAAGTTGCTTAATCTTCTTTGCTATTTGCTTCTCTGACAAATTTATAATGATACAAGTGGCAAATAGAATAGAAACATTATTATGAGAATAAATTACGTTTAAACGGTACCAGGAAAATAATGTATATTCGTTCATGAACCCATTGATCGGGAATCAGACACAATAGAAAATATATGTGTGTGGCAATTAAGGCGTCATTGGCGGTCAAAGGTTAAAATATATTTTTTAATAACCTCTTGGAGTAATAATTGTTTCTATTAGCTCATGACTTGCTAATAATCGAGTGCATTTAATTTTTAACAAATAATTAGTTGCTGACTGTCCCTGGTGTCAAAATTTGCAAAGCGCCTTACGGCGTCTGCGGTTTATACGTCAACCGTATAACCTCCGTGACTTTTATATGTGCGTTCTCACCGTGTTTAACCAAGCCCACCCTGATCAAACATGATACAGACTGACAACCACTAGTCAAATCACTCCCTTATTTGTACTTCAAGTAGTAATGCCTGGCCTACATAGCTTACATAAAGAACATAAGCCGTGTCAGTGCATTTACATTTCCAACACGTATCGGGTACAGTAAATTCGTGTGCGCCCAAAACAAATTCCAACATCCATCCACGGTAAATCCACAGCGGACTCCAAAAGCGTCATTATTTTACACGACCTTTGCAATAAAGCTTAATGAATTAAAACACTTCTTCACCCAATCGGCGGACAACATTTAAAAACAAATGCTACGAACGACCAATGAATATTCATTGGCGAAGAAAAATGCGAAGCGTCCGAGCTAGTACCCGACAATGCCTTTTCTGATATGCCAACATGATTCAAGTGCTAATAACGCGCTTATCGCTCCAGCTCACTGGATAAGGCTATGGGATAGCATTATGTCTAACTGGCTGAAGATATTGCAATGTGACCTATTATATACATCATAATCTGAGTAGTCGATAGAGATTTGGATGGAATGGTCAAAATTGATCATTTAGCATTACAACGTATATATACGTGTAATTATAACATGGATTAACATTCTTCTGACATATAGGTTACAATTAACAGAAACTACCGAATGTATTCGAACAAGCTATGCCACTATTATTAGATGACACCTGAACAAACTATTTCAGCCGTCAATGGTGCCTTCTGCAAAACAAGCAAGGCTCTGACGACCAATTATTCTGGTGAACTTTTCCATGTTGGCCACTTAACGGCTTCACCGAGAAAATACAGATGTCATAAAAAATCGAGCCTAAGTCCATCCTGAATTTTGGCCCGAACCTCGGCTTTGGACGCTACAGAGTGGAGTCACCCGGAAGGTAAGCTCTTGCAGTTTCCCAACACATATTGAACCTACATACCATACCGCATGAATCCTCTCAATAGTATAGAAAGGCTATGTCTACAATTGTACTACATTATATATAGTACACGCTTGATGTACCAAAACACTTATGAGTTGTTTTATTTACTGTGTTTCTGAATTATTGTTTAGTACATTAAATAAGAAGCAAAACTTAAAAATTTGTGATTTGACCTAAAGGATTATTTTTTAAGCTAATTAAAATAGGTTTTAAAATCTATTATAAGAATAAAATTCTATTATTACAATAAAGATTAGACAACGTGGGTCGCGAAGGAGCGCTCACAAACGCCGCGTCAGGGACGACGACAATGAATCAAAGGAATTATCTGTGCATGGCCACTGGAGAGGACATGGCGGATAGGGACATCTATTCACTGACACTCTTTGTAACGTGGTAGAATTATACCGTATGAAGGATGAACTTTTATTGTTCAGCAGAGTCCAAACTATACAAACTCTAGAAAAGCAGACATTTTTTTTTTGTGAATTCACTACGCCGAGACTTTCATGCGTTTGGAGGTTGTGACTATGCGGAAGCAACCAACGATTGAAATTCAATGCTCAGACCACTAGTCCACACGAAGGAGTGTACTTTTTAAATTTAAGTATGTTATTTATAAATAATCTGAAACTCCCTATTAAATAAAGGAGTTATCTGTCTATCTGTTACCAATGCAAATACGAAATAAAATTATAAGCTACAACTGTAGGGAACACAGAAAATTAGGGTTCAAATATATTCCGGGATACAATTTGCCAACATCTCATCCCATAGACAATGAATATTCATAGTACCAAGAAATTACAGGACGCGGGGCGGTCGACAAATGGCGGTGCAGATACAACAATGATCCAAGTGCGAATAATGGCTCGCTTATCTCCCCAGGTCACTGGATGGGGGGCCGATTGAGCACATTTGTCTCCGTGGACAGGCCAGATATAGTGGAAGCAGATTGCGTACTCGGTCAACCACCATTCTACCGATCGATACAAAAGGCTTGACCTAAATGAGTCGATTCATATTGAAATTTCATAATTGCGAGCGTCTACAAAGTTTGTTTGTAAATATGTAACTTGCATTTTATTTGTAAGTAGTTATTAAAATTTGATTACACAAAAAAAGAGAAGTGCTTTATTACGTATGCTTACTTTAAAATGAAAACTGTATAAATAGTAAAAAATAATGGCTGATATGTGAATTAAAGCGTGTGTGATGTACCCGTATTTATAACAGATTTCAATACTATAATTAAAGCGTACAGAAAAACTAATAAAGTTATTATTCATTATTGATTTCAGTCATGTTAAAGTCGTATTCAAATGTGTCAATGAGACGTAAGGATAAAAAAACATGTCTTAAACAGTCGTCCTAATGCCACCTGTAATAAAAATATTTACTAAAGTATAAATATTTGGACTTTTCTAAATTAAGAATTCTAGGTAAGCGTACATTACCTATCTTCGATATAGCGTTCGACGACTACGCAAATAAGTTTAGTCTAACAAGTCCAAGCACGACATATTTTTCTAGTTCTATTCAGCATAATGATCTAGGACGCCAGCATTTAGGGACGTAACTTAAGAAATCCTCCGGGACAGTCTGCGAGTTCCTATTTAATATTAAAGATTACCGTTCACGGTACCTTGCGAGTCATACAGTTTTAATGCCTTCTTCGCGGCACTAAGAGCAGTTTCCTTGAATTATTCATATTAAGTTTCAGTTGCAATATCTTTAAATAGCATTTAACAGTACATAACAAAACTGTTCATAAAATAACATCTACAATTCAAAAAGAATTCAGCTTCCAAAGAAGTTTATTTATTTTTAAAATATGAAAACTATCTTGGCCCATAGTAAATAATCATAATTTATCATTTACTTAGTGCCAAACACACATTTAGGAAGATACAGACAAAATACTTGAAATCATAACAGGAGCTGAAGGCATTAAAATGTTTTCAGTCAGCTTTATATGTTTTGGCCATTTCCTTGGTTAAATTTATCATAATATCTATTATTTTATTATTACCTACTACTATAATCACCCGTGATAGTCTACTCTGCATTACTTAGGGAATTCACCGTGAAAATGGTTTACCATAATCTATACACATGGCAGCTGGAATGGAGTTAGCGCTTATTGTTGTCCCTAGCGGCTTCTTACTGCATCCGCGCGGAAAGAGCAAGGCTGACATCTGTATATCTGCTGTCACCATCACCAGCTCATTTATACGTCCCCACCGAGGGGCAAGAGCCTGTATAGAATGTATAGACCTTAGTCGTCCACGCGGGCCAAGTGCGGATTTGCCGACTTCACGCACAACCTTTGAATATCTTCGCAGGCTTGCGCAGGTTTCCTCATGATTTTTTCCTGCACTATAAGAGCACCGGATAAATGGTCATGTAATTTAAAAAAAAAAAACAAAATACGGTACGTGGCAGGATATGAATCTGAACCCTCCAGAAGGCAATAGTCCACATCAATGAGCATAATGTAGACAAATAAAATGGTCGTACAATATAACTTCCATCTTATTTTATTTTAATGCAAAGGTTTGTTGTTTCATACTACCGCAGTCCACTGCTAGACGTAGGTCGCAAAGTGAGAATATATTCAATCATTATATGAAAGTGTTTAGTTAGTGTATAAAATAAAGGAAATACCTCTAAACAAACCTATTTAGCTGAAGTGGCAGTGGGCTGGACATATCTGTCGCAGAACCGATATATATAGATAACCATTGGGCCAAGCGTGTTCTGGAGGGGAGACCACGTCTTGGAAAGCGTAGTGTGGGGGCGGCCTCCAACAAGATGGAGTGATGACATTCGTAAAACGGCCGGTAACAGTTGGCATCGGAAAACGGTAGACAGATATATGTGGCGTGCTATTGGAGAGGCCTATATTCAGCAGTGGACAGGAGTAGGCTGATGATGATGAAACCTATTTGAAAATGTCGTCCTGAATACAACGCAATGTTCTTTTAACATACAAACCAACAGCTTGAGTATTATTTAAACAAACATGCTGTGATTTATAATAGACATTTCTCTTCGTAGACTGAACTAGCATCGGTTGAAACGAGTATCACACATTTGCTGTGCACATGCTAAACAAAACTGAAAGAAAAAATAATGATTTGTGCACAACCCCTGGCGTGAGAACTTAGAACTAAGTATTTATTTGTATACTTTATTCTTTCTTGTTTATATGCATAACCTTACTACAAGCTGTCCTATTCATTGTTGTGTAGATTGCCTGGAAGATATCGCTATTTAGTGATCCAGCTAATGTATTCATTTACAAAGTAAAAATCTTATTTTAGTTCTGAGTGCAATAAATAAAATTGTCAAACTTTAAGATTTCGAGACTTAGGAATGACACTCACTAGATATACCTGTAGGTGATTTGAACTTACTATAGTCACATGTAAATCTACTGCCGGATAAAGCTATGTTTATAGTGATAAAAGACAGCGGCATGGCAATGCCATTGACTTTCTTTGCCATTTTTCTGGTTTTGCGTATTTTTTCGAATTTTTATGGACTCTTGGCCTATTCTCTTCTTATTTAGGCAATTGAACATTTTAAATGAAACACACCTTTTACCAATCAGCCACTAGTAATTAGCAAGTGAAATTAAAAACGGTAATTTTGCATGTTATTTAGTTGGCTTCCTTAGATAAACATAAATCTAAATAGATGCACAATCAAGAAGAAATGTTAACCAAAAAAAATTCCGAGCCGCACTACACATACGCATAAGTTTTTATCATATTTATAAGATAAAAATAATCATTCAAATTTTGATCCAAAAGCGATACTGAAAGGCTACAAAATCAAAAGCACGAGATTCCTACACATCTTTATGGACATTAAATTGCTAGATAGGGGTAAATACGAGTAAATGCGGGTATAAAAAAGTCAACAGTTCCACGGCGCATCAGATGCAGCGATTACATGATAAACTCAATTAAAACTGCCTTCCGTTGAACAGCCTATTTATTGTGGAGTGGTCGGCAATTTGCTGCACGCACGCACTAGATACAAAGTCAACTATGTTCTTGTCATTAACATTTGAACGGGTTGGATAAAATGAGCGTCGATGGCTCATTGCTGTGGCTTTCCGATCTGATAGGAGCAGGTACTAGGTGGTAAACTCGATACTGAGTCGTCTAGGTAGGTACCACCGCAGTGCCAGAAATCGTCCCGTGAAATAAGAGTGCTATGCCCTTTTGTGTTTCGGGATGAGGTAGCTAGTAAAAGTACCGGGTATAAGAGACCTAACATCTGTTGTTTCGGGTATCGGGCGCAGTGCGGCATTGATGGAGAATAATAACTGTTTATCAGTTGTTGGTCTCCTGCAATGCCGCTCTGTCATGGTCAAGCGTCTCACTTACCATCAGGTGAGCTTCCTGACCGTTCCGTTCACTTCGTATCATAAAAAGGGTTCAAAACGATACAAAGCCTTTTTGAATTTTGAAATCATATGTACATACGTTTATCCGACGCTCTTGCGTTGAAGGTTAACATATTGAGGAAACCTGCGCACGACTACGTAGAGATTCAAAAGTTATGCATGAAGTAGGCCGATCCGCACTGAGCCCGCGTGGAAGACTAAGGCCTATACACCTGGGCTCATGATTGGTTGGATAAGTTATTATTACACTAAACTATTCTTGTTGGTTTAGGCAAGTCGGATCCGTCTCAGTAGTTATGTGTATCCGTTTTGATACAAAATTAACAGGTACCTCGGCAAACACAATGGATTTCGGATATAGCCGACGCGGCGTTCGTACATTTGGAAAACAGATGAAATATATATTTGTATTTGATATTATATAATATTACTTTAGTCAAAACGTCCACTATTAAACAAAGGTCTGCCATCGGTTAATTTAGTCATTCTTAAATTATTGCTCTATCTTGTAGATACCCAGTAGAGATCGCTCGTCTATAAGTCCGCCTTTGCCCACTCTATTGGTTTTAATTTAATTTAGAATTTTATGTTTTTGTTTGTATTTACTTCAATAATATAATTGATTGAGAGCAATAAAGAGTCCCTCTATCGATACAATACATAATTATGGCTCAATTTAAGCAACTAATGCGTTGGTTGGTCATCAGGAGGCTGACCGAAACATAAGCAAACTGCAAACAAGCACCGTATCAGGTTAGTCTTTACCCTATAAAAATCCTAAGTCTGTAATTTTCGCAGCAGTTAAAAAAACAAGTACCTATATAAAAATAGCAGATTCAAATTTAATGGTATGAGCAAAAATTAATTATATAAACAGCATTGAACAAGTTGCCGGCTTATCATGAAATTTCAGTGGCTCCTAAGCGTACAATAGGGTGTGAGCATGCAATATACAGTGTACACACGAGCCATAATGTATTTTCATTTTTCATGCCCTTGTGTGGGTTAAACGTCAGCCTGAAGTCACGAGGGTTGCTGGTCAAGCTGTATTTTCGTCGGCAAAAAATAAAATAATTAAAAACGTGAGCGGTACAATAGATACAAGGCACATTTTTATGGGTAGTAAAATTATAAACATTAAGATTTGATTGTACGTTTGCTTACATTAATTAGACTTTAAAAGTATTAAATATTTTGAAATAAGCAAGTTACAAATATTCCCAATTTCCGAACTAGACAAACTAACTAGTTTGTTTCTTAATTAAATTTTACTTACGTGTGCATATTTAGAATCTAAGGCAGCTGCCGAATAGAAAATAAACAAAATTTACAAATAATCAATTCAAGTAAGTACACAATTGCTGTAGTATATTTATGTCGAATATAAAAACAGTTCTTCATAGGCATGAGCTGAGGCGTGATAAAATAAATGGTTTAATAAAGTACATACGTTATTAAATATGATATCATAATAATATTGGCAATACTTGCAATTCAGCTGCATTTAAAATACCTACAAATTAATACGAATACCTTAGATCATAGCTTACCTACCAGCCTACACCCGTCGCCTACGGACTCCTCAACTTGACTGTAATTAACTGTTAACGCAATAGTAATAAATCTGACGGTAATCCATAACTGTTTTGAATAAATGTATGCAACTTGTAGGTTTAGACTTTTTAGCCGATTCCAGTCCGAAGCCTAATCCGATAACCCGTTTATGGATTGTAGCCACACTTGGAGGCCAAATAAACCTACCATATAATCCAAAAATCAGAAAGCGTTTGGTTCAACGAGTGACCAATTCAAATCTGCATGTTTAAAAAAAATTTTAGAATAGTTTTAGAAAACATATCTTCAAGAATAGCACTGATCGTCGATTGATTTGACAACTAATTTGGTGTAATCGTTTGAGGTGTTGGTTCTAATCGGGTAGTTTTGTATTATGAAGTAGTATGTATTAAGAACACATATAGATATAAGCTCTAGCATTGAATATGTTTTAAAGTCTTTGGAGGAAGTGGGCTTTCATGATAAAAAAGTGTCATCTTTTCGTAACAAGTTCTCAACTGCAATGTAGTCCCCTTTACAGTGATTTGTTTGTAAACTTATAACAAGTATTTGTTTTGCTTGTAAGTATTAGCGAAAGAAAACTATAAGAAACATTTAAACTGCAGGGATGTAAATGTTTTCTTTTGAAAAGTTCGACTTTAAGTTACCCTTTGAGAGGTTCACAAAGGATAATAAACATAAAAACATGATATTGCAGTAGCTTTTGTATAAAAGTTTTCTTTAGTACATTTCCATTGTTAATGACCGCCATAATATCGCTTTTATATTCTGCAACCAAATTATATTTTTGCTGGAACGCAAACACAGTATTCATACAATTAGGAGATTAAAAATAACAAAAAAAGAAAGATTGCGTCAATTTTTATTATTTTCGGTGCAAGAGTCGATGCCGAATTTGTGTTTGTGACTAATTGAACAATACCAAAAACATTTTCAATTTCAAAATAAATGCGATAATTTTAAAAGGTGTTTAATATATTTTGTTCAATTAAATTAAACATATGTTCAAAATAAATTATTTGAAACTTAAAGTCAGTAAATGTACTTTGACTTTAAACCTTTTAAAAAAATAAAGATTGGCTTCGCAATAGTAGTCCAAGACAGACTTGCCTTTTATATGTTTTCGCATTTTACATATATTAAGGTGACCAAATGGTTTCTGCGTACATACCTGCACACATTTATCCCACCACAGCAGTTGTGCTGTAGGTGTTTTATTATAAATGATTTCTGGACTCAAGTGACAAAAGTAAAAGTATTGCATTCTGTGTCATCATAACATCTTTACCTCACAAGTTAACACACACACACTTAAATTCCTAACTGGATATCAATAGTGTACTATACGCGACAGTTCCCACTTACCAAAAAGTGGTTTGTGTGCTCGGTAAAATAATGATTACTTGAAAATATTTATGCGTTTTTCGAAGTATGGGAGAGCCATGCACCGCTCGGCCCGGTCGAGTGGAAACCTCAATAGAAGACCAACGTTAATATAAAAAAATCATTTCTACGTTGTGTTTCGTAAAATGAATGAGGTCACCGGACGTCCAAACTTCCTCCTTCTCTTCCCATATTTCCTTCTTCCTCTTCCTTTTTTAAGGTTGGCAACTTAGATAAACAACAAACTCACTTTTAGAGTGACATTGTGCTAGATGCAATTTTTTTCCCATCGCGTCGTTTGGGCAGAATTTCATTCATAATCACGTCGCTCATCGTCATAATGACATAGAAATGTGATCGTGATTTTGATTTGTTACCATTCAGTGACTCGTTAAGGTCAAAATTTCAATGTGTAATTTTATGTTCAAAGTAGAACAATAACTATGCATATGTGTAGTCCACGGGTGGCGATATTACTTACCATCAAGTAAATTTTCATTTGGCTACCCAATAATTAAAAACACCATACTACAAGCTCAAGAACCTTGCTGTCACCAAGTTTTCTTGTTCAGTTATAAAAACATTATCTTCAAGAACATTCGCCCAATATATTCTAGAGTCATGATGGCAACTGCCTGCCTAATTTCCAGTACGAGATGAGTTATTACGAAAACTTTTTACGACATCACAAGCGAAGTGAGTTATGCTCCATTTTCTGTAATGCCGAATGTTACGTTACGACTGGTGGGCCTTGTTAGGAAATGTATTCGGACTGCTGAAATGTATTTTTGTATGACTGTATACATATAAGTAGGTTTTTATGTAAGGGGTCCCGCCTCTATTGTTCATTAACCAATTCAACATCGTCATCATTATTTCTGGATAGCATGTCGGTACTGATTTTGACTGCCCGTGACAGTCCACTGCTGAAAAATACCTCCTTATAGTGAGGGGTTTTTCCAAAATCATCATGCCAACCAATCCCATTAAAAGCCCATGCGTGGTGGATTACGGCGCAATTTCGATAAACGGCCCGAAGTCCCAGACATTTCTTTTTAAATTATATTGTTCTTTGGTCGAAAAATGGAAAGGAAGGAAAAACACTGACGTAAACTTTAACATTTACTAAGCTTACGTTCACTGATGCCTGTGTTTCCCAATAAGCATTTACAATAATATCTTCATGAGTTCATTCATTTAAATACACATACTAAATCTTAAATACATTATTGTTGCCTAGATTCGCATGGGGGGATACATGTGATCGCTTGTCGCAGTTCGTATGAGCCCATATAGACATTAATATCATGTGATATACATTTATTAGGAGCATGATATTTCGATGACGTCACAAAGGGTCAAATTCAATTTATCATACTACACTAAACAGTATGGGCCGCGTGGGCAACGGCCAAATTTATTCATAGATCTGCCGTGCAGAAAGCCGTGACTTCCAGTGAGACGTTTAAGGGTGGTGGATGAAAAACATAAATGTTCCTAAACGGACAGAGTTCTACGAAAACAAGCACCTTCCTCCATCAAATAACGATGGTTACAAGTTACTTTACACAACCCTCGATTTCACCTCCCCATATTTCCATTTCCCTCTTCCATTTCTAAGGTTAGCAAGGCATTCGTTATTCTTCCGGAGTTACTGTCCATGGGTGCCTGCCTACCTATAAATAAAAACCTGCTTCCCCTGCAATGCCCCAAACCGAGATTCTTAGGCTTGGTGCATAAATCTTTTAGGCTGAGAAATATCCGCTCTCGCCACTCAAAAAATCCACGAAAAAAGAGAAACATCAAACACAAGAGTCTTAGTATTACGTAGGAGACCGTTTGTAGCGATTTTACTTACTTTCACATGAATCATCTACTTGTTTGCCTACCTAAAAATTTATACATATAAACACAGGTCACACCCAAAATAATAATAATAAAAAGAGTCTGATAGTATTAGGTTAAAGACATACCTTCTGGTACTCGGTGAGTCCAAAGTACGCCATCGCAGCCAAATTCCTCTTGGCCGAGGCGAGCAGCACTCGCTCCGAGTCGACGCTGCGGTGGCGCAGCGTGCCGTTGTAGCACCCCACCAGCGCCAAGTCGGCCAGCATGCGCGTCTGCCGGTTGTTCGCCAGGTTCCACTGGCACGACGCGAACTCATCGAGGGTCACGCCCCGCCAGGATTCGCCGGTGTAGCATGGTGGCACTTCCGCGGCTACGACAAGTTTCGATTTCAATGTCAAAAGTCAGTTCATTGTCGTACCAATTTTAGTCGTACACATAGTTCGATCTCAGCCCTTGGGAACCCAGAGTGGTGTTCATTCTTAATTGATGATAGAGTTAGAGACATTTCCAAAAATAAAAAGTTTCAATTAAATGTATAAGGAACACCAAAATTTTAATTTTTATTTTCTTATGAAAACTTTTTTTATTCGACGACCCATTTGGTGTTGCGGTTGAGACGTCGGCTGCAACACTAAGGGTTCCGGGCAGTACAGACATTTGTGTGCATGAACATGTCTGCTTGTATTGGTCTGGGTGTTTTCTATGTATAATATGTATGTATTTACAAAAAAAATGTGTATAAATATGTTTATCCGTTGTTTAGTACCCATAATACAGGCTTCACGCTTAACTTGGGGCTAGATGGCGCTGTGTGAATGTCAGTGGATATTTATTTTATAGTGGTTCACAGAATATACATAACAGAACCATTGCATACTCGTACTTTCATAGTCCATTTCACGAAAAATCCAGTTCAAAGTAAACAAAAGAATATGTAATAAGACTTTATATCTTTCTAAACATTTAATTTGCCTCGTATATATAATTATCTATTTAATAAGTGGTATTGAGTCGTTTCTGTCAAATAGCCGCACGCGATACAGCCAGCCGTTGGTGTTTAATCAAACCCATTCGTTTTATTATAATGAACGATAATGGATAAAGCTGTTATTTTAATATTCTTCCGTATCGATAAGCACGCTTTGTCATTTTTACCGTTACTTTTTTTAAGGTAAAATTTTGATGCATTTTTTACTATTTTTTTATAAATGATTTTATACAAAGACGTGACGTAGATACGGCTGATGTTGATATGACGTTCATCAAAACTGTATAAGGTAGTAATAAATTTAAGCGTATGCTGACGCGAGACCTTTACTCGTAAATAAATGTATATTCTTATATATTATTATCGTTCAATTGACAAGAGTTGACCATGCAGATGTGGCCAAAACCAAATACTAATAATAAAGCGTGACTCCTAAAGAAAAGTGAACATAAAAATATATCTTCATAGGATATACTTGAGGTCAAAGCGTATTTCTGCGTAAATGTAACAAAGAAAATTTTTCAGTTAGCAAAAAAACCGACAATCAAAACGAAAAATTGTATATTGAAAATCCAATAATGTAAACTAGGGAATGCAACGCCACACCAGTGTGTGTACAGCCAGCTGTAACCACATTCATTTTTGTTAACCAAGCCGGTAACAGAGTGGCTCTTGCTTTGCAACAGTTCAACGAATATTTATTTAAGGGGTTACTTTTAAAATTGGTATTTTCTGTCCAAGATAATAACCCATACTGCCAAGCAGTGGCGTGAACTACATATATGCAAATTCGCAGTGCATACCCAGAGCGTCCAGACAACCCGAAAAATCGCCAACATATTAAATGATTCCCACTTATTCGCCCTTTTCCTCTACAGATTTGAAACCATACGCAATCTGCTGTCATCAACAGCACTCAATTTGACAAAAAGAAAATTATTTTTTTTTTGCGATCAGTGTCACTCACTATGCATACCCTACTCATAATATCTGTACACGCCACTGCTGCCAATTATATCCAAATATTTCTACAAAAAGTCAGCATTGACGTCTGTAAATTAACCAACCAACAATTATACACGTTCTTATTTACGAGAAAATCTTTAAATGACTGGTAAAACGTGCGAGTTTCAAGCAATATCCGCTCACATAATGCCCCAAATAATAGATCGTTTTCTCCAACGGGCGGTAACTTCGACAGTTCCCTCATACCTGTCAAAGTGACTGTTCATTACCGGGTTTTAATCTGTAGGGTGACTGCGTATAATCATTTTACTTGCGAAAGGGATAAAAAAAATATATAATCTGAATCATTTGTTGTATGATGTTTTAATACGTGAAAGTACTGAACAAGACTTTAAAATATGTCTATTAAATAATTTACTCGCTCAATAGGAAAAAACATCTTCATTCAGATAAAGTAAAAAAAATACTTCAGCTCCAAACAGAAACTATCTACCACAAAAAATTCTTAGCTTTTCAACAACATCCATAGTCGATAAATTTTGAATAGACATTTTAACCGGCTCAATGAAACAAACAAAGAAATTCTGTCGTTTTGTTGACTTTAGGTACAATTAACAATTCTCTCGAGTTTCTCGTATTTAATGTGTGCTAATCGCAAAATCAATAAACAGTTGTAATATTTTCGGGATTTAATTAAAAATTCAAAAAAGAAGAACATTATCATATTGATGTTACTGGATACTGCAACTTGAACACCATTACGTAATGAAATAGCATTTGCACTTTGGTGTATCTTTCGAGATCATTGGTGGTGTACTTACTACCAGGGGACTTACCGCCATCTCTTAAAACAGGATTACAATAATATTACTTTGCCTATTATGGTACAAAAAATGCTGACGTATCATTATAGTAACACTATTTTAAGAGATCGCGAGAGAGATCTTGGTATAGTAAGCAGATTGATTGTTTTTTGCGTTTTTGTTTCCTATGAGACAGCAATAGTAAGTAGTTTCAGTAGAAGTAAATGACTTAACATCAAATTACGTCATTATTTATTAGACAATTTACATCGATCGCGTGTTTGCGTTCGATATGTGCTCAGTGTCTAGACCTAGAAACCATTAACCACTTAATTCATGTCTTATACTTTACTCAGAACCTATAAATGCCTACGTACATTATTTCAGCTTAGTATTTTCATTTATACAAAGAAATTGAATATTTGTACTTTGGGTCGTCTTGTATTGTCGCATTTCTATTAATAATTATTTTAATGATGCAATTAGAATGTAAGCGTAAAATAATACAATTTATCTCTGGTCAGCTCTTTGCTGAGACTGGTACCCATTGCCAGGTATTTTAAATAAATAATTTTAAACATAAGGTAGCAATTTCCTAGAAAAATAATCAATTTGCGTGTCTTATTATTTTCCGATGACATAAACA
>PQWD01001445.1:28411-151342 GCA_019425675.1 Leucinodes orbonalis | reverse complement strand
TACATGGGCGGCGGTGACATTTACCATCAGATGAGCCGTTTTGCTCGTTTTCCCGATATAGCATAAAAACGGAACAATCAAAAGTCTTCGTACATTTAACGGTTGATTTTGATATAAACGATCTAGCCTATCGAACGAAATGTTGATTTGTATATTTAATTATGTTTTTGGCGTTCATAAGTGCTTATTGTAAGCCTAAATTGAATAAATGGACTGTAGCCTGGATTTTACCTTTTAAAGGTGTTAAAATATTAATAATTACCTAGAAACAGGCTCCCTCAGCAGGGTGATGTAGAAGTACCGGCGGTGAACAGCCGATCCTTCGTGGCGGTCCAGCTCGCCGCCCACGCACGCCGTCAACTCCGTGAAGTCAGCGTGCAGACCGCACCTGCAGAAGAGTATGGCCTATAGAAATATTACAAACATTTATTGGAGTGCAATCCATATATGTAGTAATAAATAAGTAGTTCCTAACCTATATTTCCAGAAGACCCATTTGGTGTAGCGGTTGAGACGTCGGCTGCAACAACATGGGTTCCGGGTTCGAACCCCGGGCAGTACAAACATTTGTGTGCATGAACATGTTTGTTTGTAACTGTCTGGGTGTTTTCTATGTATAATATGTATGCATTTCCAAAAAAGGGATATAAGTACATTAAGTATGTTTATCCGTTGTTTAGTACCCATAATACAGGCTTCACGCTTAACTTGGGGCTAGATGGCGCTGTGTGAATTTCTTCCGACAAAGATCCCTCCGTCCCTCTACTGGTCCCTATAGCTTTGCAGGCGGTCTGCTATTAAGCACATATTTTTTTTCAAAGAAATAATTATTTTTTGTTTTGCTATCGGTATCACTCATTTTTCATACCCTATTTATAATTTTTGTACATATTACTATAAACATGATACCCTAGCTGACGCCGTCGCCCTAGCGAACTGAGCTCCGCCTTAAGTGTAGGTAAAACATAGACCAATTTTATACCGTGTTTTATGGCATGTCCCTCAGGAACAATAAATGATAGAGGAAAAAATTTGAAATATTGGAAGAATCTTATAAAGAGATAGCTCCAGCAGGAGGCTGAAAACAAAATGCCAAAGGCAGAGTATGCGAGTAGCGAAGCGTGAAGACACAGATATAGCGCTAGGGTGTCCACGGCCGTGTTATCCAATCCCGATAATACCCATCTTTCCCGTGATTCAGACACTGATTGAAATTTATAATACGGGACGCTACGTAAATCTCTATCCTCGAACAGATTAAAGGCATAAAGGCCTTATCGGGCCTTCATTAATAATGACAATAGTCCCGTCTGTTGGCACTGGCTTTGGTGTAAACGTCGATTCTCATCGTTATACTGAATAACCGATTGGTAATGACTTTTCTATAAAGAGCAATAGGTAGAGCGTTGCTTCGAAACGACTGATACGAAGGCCCCAAAGATAACTGGCGTTGTTTTTCGCCGAGTAAGGTCACCGGGGTTTATAATTTTTACTTTCGATGGGACTGCCCTTTTCCATACTAACTGTAGTCACCAAAACGTTCGAGACAACAATAACATGAAACATGTATTGTTTACGCAATTAAATTCAAAAATTATTGATTCGACTAGACTATATAAGCACAATAAACAAGTCGAACGTGTTTATAATGCGTTGCATACGAAATGAGTTTAATGGATCCAGATTGGGGATCGGCGTTTGCATAATACGTGTGACGAAGGACGCACCGAGACGAGGCTCTTGCAGACGGCTTGGCGACAGACACAAGACATCGCCGTTGTTTTTATAAATAAACCGTGCGCTTTTGATCGAGTTAGAAGCAGATCAACGTTATACTGCCGCCAGTGGCGTGCACTTCATATATGCAAATAAGCAGTGCATACCCTGTGCGTCCAGACAACCCGGAAAATTGCCAGCACATTAAATGATTCCTGATTATTCGCCTATTTTCCTTTACAGATTTAAAACCATAGACGATCTGTGCCATCAACACTTCATTTGACCAAAATGTAAATTAATATTTTTTGCTATTAGTGTCACGTATTTGCATACCCTACTCATAATCTCTGTGCACGCCACTGACTGCCGCCACTGGCAACAGACATCGTAGTTTGCGCGAATATACTTTAACACAATTTGTATTTTCATGATAATAAAACCTACTGACAAGTCCGAAACAAAATCTGCAAATCACTAGTATTAGATCAATCTGAACATTTTTATGACCTCGCTCTCCTACATACAGGTATTATTAAACCTACCTTAAATTTGTACGTTACGTATTTATACGTATGCTAAGGAAAAGTTTTATACCTAAAATAATCATTGGTATTTATCGGAAACCCGTAGAATCCACAACATTTCTAAGCATCACAACAAAATATTTTCTTCATATCTGGCAAATAGCCATAAGTCAACGGCCTACAAATAAGTATATTTTTGTGTTTTCGCTTCTGCGGGTTTGCTTTGTATTAGCATTTTATTCGTATTCTGTTCCGCTGCTAATCTGGTTTTAAACCACTATCTATTATTAATGGTTTCGATATGTCAAAATCCCAAATACAAAGTTGTTAAACTTGCGTGGGCAGAGTGCCTTGTTCGACAACTATTCACACACACCGTAATATAATAAAAATAATTTTATTACTATCCTGCTATAAATTATAATACAATCCTATAGATTTTTATGACGGTAACAATATTAAAAAGTTAACATAAAGACAATGAAAGTCTTTCGGCCAGATGTTACCTCATTTGCTCATCGAAAAATTCAATTGAGTTTTAATGAATTCCCTCGATTTCATATTAAAAAGCCGTACGCTGCAAACCATATTACGCTGCATTAATGGCCATTTAAAATTCTTGTACCGCACGATTACCTCATTAGTCCATATAAAACAGATAAACTTGTTTGCAACGTTTAATGTAAAACGCAAGCAAAAAGTAGCATATTTCACTTTACGGTTTACGCGCTTCTTTCTGGCGTATTCCATGAAGTTTGATGGTAATGTGTTTCAAAGTTGATGCCAAGGGTGAATAGTTACAAATTAATCGTTAAACGGGTATGAAGCACGTAGTTGAGAGTGATAAAGGCGGGGCGCAATATCAGCGGGTTGTGATGACAAACGTTATTGTCCATTAGGCGCAGTACAAGCAAAGTGTTAGACGATAACGGCTCCCGCGGATAGCCGGTCGGATTGGCAACCCGCCACTGGGTTGTGAACACGTTGCTGTTTTCACATTAGCCGATATACAACGACCGGCGTCGATGAGCTCGCGTCACGTTTCGATGTGTGAAATGGATCAGCGGACCAAACTCACAACACAACCTTTTCTCTACCTCGTTTATATGAGGCTAGTGCATAATAACACAATTACAGACAGAATAGTCTACAGTTATATAACTATTATCAAGACTGTTCTGTTAATGGAATTCGGATTTTGTGATATTTCCCGAAGGAAAAGATAAATTTAAGGCTCGTATTCTAGTAAGGTCCTAAATGTAAACGGAAATCAAGCAAAGTTACAAAGGGTTTCGATTATAGCACAAATATTTAGATAACCCATAAGCAAGCTTTTTTTCGTCTCATTTAACTTTCAAAACCTAAGCAGACACACTTGCCACTTAAAATTAGTATTTTTATGTAACTTTGCATACAACGTAAACTTTAGTTACTATTAAAGTTTCCCCTAGCAACAAACGCTTCAAAATAAATTCCTTTGATAACAGAATAGTAACAAGATGTCTACAGTAGGGGCCCCATTTTATTGCTTTTTAAAACAAAGCCCATTGTAGGTGCTGACACTAAAATGCATACAGTTTAAGCGTATAGTGCACTCAAATACACATTACATCGATAAAACAACATTAGGGGGCACACAACCATACACGTTACGAGTATGGTAGTCGTCAGTGAAATATTTATCGACTTTGACGCCTGTCAAGAGCACGAACATTTGTCTTATTATCGGTACGTACTGAAGTACCCTTAATTTATAGTGAACAGTTCTGGATTAGTAATAACCCATTTTGAGGACATTGCATCAATATTTACGAACGACCGCACGTATTCTTTTTGAACTTATTCTGTGCCGGGACGCTTTTCACTTATACTAGGTTACCTAGCCCTCTCCGCAACGCCCAGTTGAGGTCCGAACCCCGCTCGGGAACGCCCTTAGGGTTCCTTGTATAAACCACCTGCGCTCGCCACTAGCCCGTTGAAACTACAAAGGCCATCTGCGGCTAACAACAGTAGTCGTTACAACTAGCACGTCGAAAAAACGACCTCACATACACATTCATTTAAAACAAATCTTGTCGCCGATCTAGAAATGCGCTCATATGATGGTAGATAAAATTTCGCCATAGATATAAAAGCCCGGTGTACAAACCACGTTTCTATCCATCAAGTTAATCTGCCGATACTCGCGTCTCGTGCTGTAGAAAATTAAGCGGGTTCGATGGTTATCTATCGAACAAAAAATCATAATGAATGACATCGATCGGCAACAAAATACCAGCCCGCATGGCGAACGTTTAATAAAAAAAGCTCTTAGCTTTTTGGCATTTCTTAAAGGTCGAACATTCGGGTCATTGCAAGTCCCGGTGCACGCTCGCCGAAATCGCTGCAAACGGGTTCTACTTGATTAATTGTTTTGTAGTACATTGTTAAGTTGTCGGTTACAATCATACATTAGACTGCATTATATTATTAGCGCTATGCAAGTGCACTTCTGCCGTACAATGACAATGACTAATAGTGGTTGTTTCCGCCCCGCTGAATAAAAGATAGGAGCGCTGAAAAAAGTGTTTTAGTTACAGTTTTACGCTAAGCCGGCAGCGGGGTAGCGTGCCATGTTTATTCTGCCATTTAGCGCGTGCGCTTGCTGTATCGTACTTTGTTTCTGAATTCTTTAACTTCTTAAAAAGGTTGTTGTGGACTTAACAATATACTGTGTCTCCTGTCGGATGGATACAAATAGGTACTATCGTTTAATTACCGGTCACAGTCTTAATAAATATATATTTATTGACCTAATTTACATCCATAGATTATTTTCATATGGACTTGTCGCTGTTGGTCGTAGATGGCTTTCACAGCATCACCGGGCCAATCCATCTTCCACATTACACCAAATGGATATAGTACAGCATGATGTGTCGCATGCCTGGCACCCTCTCGTGCAGTTGTTTTCAGAGTACCTATGCTCCTTGACTACCTAACCTAACCTATATTGGTAAAGAATCCCTAATTTTCTTATTCCCATAAATTATTAAAAGAACTTCTTTAGACAACTCAACGTAATTATTGTCGTACATCGTCTACAAATAATATTTTTCATATCATATCTGGATATCTAGAGTCGATATGGATGTAGGTATCGCGCGCAAGACACAGTTATTTTTAAACGTAAGGGAGAAATTGGGTGAAAGGGTCACCTGACATTTACATTCACTTCACTGAACACTATACTGGTCAACCCTGTTTTAACACTTTAAACTATCACTTCGAAACATTTCACTACTGGACAAAGGTAATTACACCGTAAATTTAAGCGCATGGGTGTAATTTATATTCACACCTTTAGTTTATGCATATTAACGTCTTAATAATGCAATTTATGAATAGTAACCTTGTCTTACACTCCGAATAGTAGGTCCAAATCCTACAAATATTGTAACAAACACAATTTATGTCGACTCTACTGCTTTTATAATTGTTTTAATTTCTTATATGCATACATATACACATTCGAGAAGAAGTTCATTGCGCCTAAATTAGAAGCCACTTAATTTTATTCTATAGAAATCAACCAAAGATCAATAGAACAATAGTATTTCTGTTAAAAAATCAATAAATAATGCCCCACAAGATAAGAATAGCGATAAACAAGCTTGTTATACTGCCGTGTATAGGGTACTTCCTAGAAACGCACGGTTCAATTCCCCGGGCGACCGTTTTCGGATTTTATCACCAACTCGAATAGTAAACATTATCGATGTTTCCAGTTTCCAAACATAAAATATTTGTTATGAGACACAATCCTATGAGTGTATTGAATTAATTTACCAAATTACCAATTATTATTTTATTAAAAATATGTGGAAATAATAACTTTTACGAATTACGACCACAACATACTCTCTTCTTTCTTTGCTATTCTACATTCATATTATAGTTCGTAGTTATATATTATGTGTAGTTCGTTCAAATTTTATAAAGCAACGTATGTATTTAGAGGTATGGTAATTATTTGAATCCGAATAATTATAAATACAAAGTTTATGTTTTATGGAAAATATTTCGTAACGTTAACTTACACTACAGTGGAAACTATACAATCATCAATATCAAACGTTCCAACACAAGGCACATACCTTCCCGCATTACATAGATATAGGGAGTCGGTTCGTAACCTAGCGGGCCCAATACCAGCTTCAATAATTTCACACAATAAATATCATGCAGTTATATATTTAAAAGTGTACTGTACAACCTTATTGTAGACATTTTTCGTTTCGAAAAATAGCTTTTACGCATGCTTGCATTCTTATTATGAATTATAAATCCTTCGGCATAAAGTCGAGTTGGAAATTTTAAATACAGCTATAGAAAAAAGTTAGGCGAAGTTATAATAGGCCTAGAACTTTTAGTAAATGTAAAACTGTGCCAACAAGTTTAGGCTTTTGTGTCATTGGCGTACAAAGCAGGCGTCTTGATATCACATATTAAGATATAGGTACATACATGTCTCATTTACTGACAAGAAAAAATTAAAGGTAAATAAACCTAAACAAAAACTATACAAACAATACTATATACATACAATGCTAAAGAGTCATCTAGCCTCATATACGGTAATCCATCCATTTAGTAATTCAAATAATTTTTAATTGTATTTTTTACATTCATAAGTGCTTATTATTAAGGAATCATATCAACGATCACCGATTAAATAACCTCAAAAAGGGTTAAACCATCAACCAACTTCAAACTTCAAGAGGGTTAACTCCCGTTCCGCAACTACTCAACTTAGATAAACGGTATATACGGTAAATCTAAACTCTAGGCTTATTTTCTGTCGTTACCACGTCATCTTAAGATCTATCCCTAAGGACTGACAATACGCGTGGCCCACGTGACTGAACTACTGATGTACACTTACGTAGGTTTGGGACAGGAAGGGACTTGTGTAATCCATTACATCCACTGTAACGCCTGTTTGGCCCATACTGCTCAGGTACCAAATATGTTTAAAGATCTTTTTATGTAATAGTCTAATACTGTTGTATTTGAAAAACATACATATTAGGCAAAGAAAATATGTATGTCTATGCACACAAATCTCTGTACTGCACAAGATCCACACCGTAATCTTTGCTTTAATAGCTGACTTGTCAACAACTACACCACTATGGCATACAAGTAAACGTCTGGTCTGATAATATGTATAAGTATGTTTGCCATAGTTCAAGCCAATTGCTTAGTCGCAAACGTCGACATTATGTTTCTTATGTTGGGTATAAGCTACCGTTTCTTCGCAAAATGTCCCTGTCGCCAATTGTCCCCTGGTCCCTTTCGCAGAATGTCCCATTCGCAAAACGTCCCTTTTCATCATCAGGCATCTCTTGAATATTATACACTATAACTTAATTATTTTATATTATACTCTAATGACTACCTGCTTCATTTCCTTCAACACTGCATCTGTCATGGTCAGACGTATCATTTACCACCAGGTGAGCGATCTGACCGTCTCGTCCACTTACAGTAGAAAACATACTTTTACGTCAGTCAACACGTCCAAAAGAAAAAGCTAGTAACTTTAGAATAAAGCATACAATATTTTTAAGTAACTTTCAACAATATTTATCATTCCAAACAATAAATCCGCTTTTTCATTTGTAAGCAGCTTAGTAACAGATTTACGTAATCTTCTTTAAGAAAGATTTACAAGAATACTTTAAAACGTAAAAATACAAAAACATTTTATAATCAACTTGGAATTAACCATTGCTGGCAATTTCAAAACTCGCTTGGAGTCGATTGCGAGCATTCCAGGTAAATTAAATGAGACAACCAAAATACATTTTCTTTAATTATAGCTTTGATTAGACATCGTTTTTTCTCACTAAAACATCAGCCAATACTTCATTTAGTTACGTTTTATAAGAACAATAATAATATCACATATAAAAACCTTTTCAACAACTTGACATTCAATAATATATATTTTTAGGTAACTACAAAAATAAGAATTATATTTTTAAAGAAATAATGCAATTATTGTACATGCTCTACAAAGTATGCTGGAGCGTATTGTAATTGCATACGGATTAAAAAAATTAAGTTAACATTTCACTCACATTTTTACATACCCATACATCATCATCAGCTCATTAAACGTCCCCACCGAGGGGCACGAGCCTACCCGTACGCGGGTGTATAGGCCTTAGACGTCCACGCGGGCCCAGTGCGGGTTGGACGACTTCATGCACAACCTTCGAATCTCTTCGCAGGCGTGCACTAAGGTTTCCTCACGATGTTTTCCTTCACCGTAAGAGCGGTCGGATAACGTACATATATTTTCGAAAATTTGAAAACACATTGGTACGTGTCGGGATTTGAGCCTCAGCCCTCACGGAAGGCGACAGTCCACACCATTGAGCCACGGACGCTCCATACTCATACGCACCTATCTAATAACATCACGTAACAAGCATAAGTAAAGGTAAAAACATATATTTAAGGTCTTATCTTTTTGGTCTCACCCAGACTTTTAGGATGCCAAAGAATTTAAGACAACGGTAGTGTGCATTGTGATGGCGGAATTCAAAAGTCAAGGCTTCCAGGAAGAGCAAGATTTATTCATTTTGAGTTATCCTCAAAATCGAGACACAAAAGAGGGTAACGGATAGCAGCTCCAAAAATGTTTTGACACATCGAATGCTTTAGCTATTCGCATTTTACTTTAAACTTTTAAACACTGTAAATTATTACATATGTACTATTTAATCAATGTATTCACTTTGTATTTTCAAAAGGGTAAGTTATTCGAAAATAAATTAAATAAGAAAACCCCTGACGAGCATGTTACTATATAACAAAAACCTAAAACTGTGATGTAAGGATTAAAATCTTAACTTTTCAGCTCAAATAACAGTGTTTAGTCATTTTATGTATTGAAAATCGTACCTACTAGGTAGATATAAATAAATAGGCACTTCAATTATCGTCCCTAATAGTCGCCTTTTACACCCACTTTTACAAATAAGCATGTTATTACCTATACGTAAGCCATTGTATACAGGTTTCTTACGCTGTTATTACTAAATATCGTCTATCAATGTCTTATTGATAACACAATACAAAACTTAGATAATGTGTTGGAGCCATTATGTATGTACATATACCTCAAGATATTACCACTTGAGACACGCAATGGCGAGCCATTAAGGGCACCGATAAATCCCTCGATACCTTTGATTTACACATACAAATGTATAAGCTTTATTACGCCTCTTTCTGATGAAAATACTCATTACCTACCTAATCCTCGCGTTGAGAGGATTACGTTTCTGCCTGTCATTCGTTCCTGTATATATTGCGTAACGTAAAGAGAAATCATAAACAAGTTCAAAATATCATGGAAAGATACACTTTTTCGTAAATACTTTCAGTATTTGATACAGTAATTAATATAAATTTAAATTCAAAGTATCTTTATTTAAATAAATCTTCTACAAATACTTTTGAATCGTCAATTGCTATTTTTATATATGACTCCTCCACCGGGTCGGAATAAGTAGGATCTTCGAGAAAATGTAACTAAACCAAACAAATCGAGAACAAATATAAAAAAAATAATCAAATTCGCTTTTAAAACTTCGATTCATAATGATCACATCTTAGCTATAATATAAGATTGCAATTGCATCGTACGAAAGCTTCTTGCTTTTATTGTCATGTCTCAATAAAAGTCAGATGTCATTATAGCTCCTTGACCCTAGCTGCTAACTCAACCTTCTGCTCATTGAATATTGTTATCATGCCTATAAAGACTTGCTCAATTTTGAAGTTTGCTTTTAAATTGAGACATTTTATAAGATTTAAGTATAGATATTACCCTACTGGGGTCACTCGTGTAATAGGCGTCAGCTATTGCATTTCAGTAATTGGGGGTTAAACTTCAGCAGTTGAATTGACAACTTTTCATTAAAAAAAAAACGCTGTCTTGCAAAACTAGATATCTCCCGACAGCTATCCCACATTCGAATCGTGAGACCGTCAACAGATCAGGACGCTCACCTGACGATAAGCAACACGCCTAACCATAACAAAGCGGCACTGAAGGAGACCAACAATCGATAGTTTTTATGCTCCATCAATGTCGCACTGTGCCCGCTCGGAGTAATAATAGATATTAGGTCCCTTATGTTTTTTTTTATCTTCTTTATGCAGACATTTGACTGCCATCTCACCTGATGGTTAGTGATGATGCGGCCGAGGATGGATCATGCATGCCTAGAAACAGCCCGTAAAATCACTTTTATGGTTAAGGTTGTAGGAACTTAACTGACCAACTAGCCAATAACATCACACTGCAATGCGATGTATGGGAATGCAAACCGTTTGACTTATGCGGGCCATAATATGCCAAGCGAGTCGCGCGTTTTGGTTGGAAATAACTATCATTCTATGATAGTACCCCAGACCAATTGGCACTCCTCAAAGTGCCTTTGCATGCATGAAATGTCTCAAGACAATTATTTTCGGTCACCCATGTGACCATCGTCGAACGATCGCTCTAGCCTCTACGCAATCAAGCTCTCATGAATGTTAATCTATACTAATATTCGATATTTTACAAACATAATATGCTAAGCCGATTGGCTCAGTTAATAATGTTAATTAACATTTTGTATTATCCGTAAAATACAATGTTCTGACGTGTGTATTAACTAAAATTATTAATTTCCGCTTCATTTGACAGCGTCTACTACCGTTTGATGTTTTCACAAACAAAATCTGCTAAGCCGATTGGCTAATTTAATAATGTTCATTAACATTTTGTATTTCCCTTACAACAATGTACTGAAGTGAATTAGCTCAAATTATTAATATCAGATACATTTGACAGCGTGTCATAATAACATAACCGAAGCGTCGAGAGGTAGCGCGCGTAATTCGGATTATCCCAAATGCGCTGAGCACAGGCTCACGGGCCGGCTTAATCCACAATGCGTCGGCGTTGGCATGACAGACATCCCGCAACATACCAGCACCAATTTTTTCAACATTTACCACTAACCACACGTCAATGGCACGATGTTGTTTCGTACCGAGTACGACGCTAATGTCATTTTATAAAGGTAACATTAGGTGTTTGACAGCAAATTAGAATACGATTGCTACACCCTTACACATCACTCATAAATAAAACATTCATCATAGAACGGATGACAGTAAAATTATAGTAAGACTGTCACTAACCGTGGCGAGACCCTGAGGACAGCAGTGGACTGACACGGGCTGTTAAAAAGTTTAAAGGTACACAAGGATAAGTAGATCAGATCTGGCAAATAAATAAATTCATTGATTTTATCCGCAATACAGTGAATATATCACGACTTATATACATTTTACTGCTTTTCTATGTCTAAGAGCACCGATGAAAAGAATACAGAGCGATCAAGAATGCTATAACCAACACTGAAGCCCATAATTTAAAATACTGATAAAAGATTTATATATCCCACCATTAGCAAATTTATTTCATAAATGATGCCAAAAATAGGTAATTAGAACGAAATATCATAACATATTCAATTTATAATCTCATCCAGACAGATTATATTAGTGTGTGTATCATGTGTAGGTACCTAAATCTAACCTATTTCTGCCACTGTAATAGCCATAATAGTCATACTTCTGGTGTAGTTCCGTTCTTTGCTAAAGAGTAGAAAAGTGTTTAAATTACTGGGCACTGTGTAACTTGACATCTTTATGTCACGTTTTAAGTTGAGAGCCATATGCGCTTGCCACTTGCCTGGTAAAGCCAGCCAGGGCCAACAGCAAAAACCCCATATTAAAAACTGCCCTGTGGTACCTTTTTAAGATCATAGTTGTATATCACAGGTGACGATATCCACTTTTCACCAGGTAGGATATTTGCTCCACGGCTAACATGTTTTTCATGAGTTCATAGGTACTTATACTGAGTTTGCGCCAAATAAAAACTCAAGGATTAAAAAACAAAACTTCGTAAAGAAAACAAGGAAGTGAACTGTTTACGTTGGCGGTATCGCGGAATATTATTCCAGGGATGCGTGATCCGAGCGATCAGTGCAAACGTGCTATTCCGTAAGAATATCGTTGTTTTCGTCATGTTTGACGAATGGCTTGGACGACTCCCAACATGGAGATCCCGCGACGTTTTATTTGTGCTTAACATCAACCGACTATTGTGATTTATGTGCGTGGACTTAAATACGTAGACATAAATGACTGGCATACGGCTTCATTCTTATTTTATGTCTAAGTATATATTCAGACAAAGCAAAATAGGTAATTTATTTCAAAAATAATTGGGATGATTTATTCAATGACAACCCATTTGGTGTATGGTTGTTAAGCCAGCTATTACTACACCAAGATTTTAACCCGGGTGTTAAAACATAGATTTTTTAGTACGAAGCATGAATACTGACAAAACGTAATTATAGCAAAAACCAGTTTTTGTCTATTTAATTTTAACATTATACCAATGTCACACAATGTAATTGAATTGCTATTCCATATTCTAGGACGCGTCTGTTCATATCACGTGACAGGACATTTACTGTACTTAATCGAGTATCGCATAAAGCATGACCGAGTATTATGTTATTCAACATAAATATTGTCAAACCATTACTCATATCTCCGAGACAAATTGACATTTAGGTGAGCAAACTACCTCGAGCCCGCAAGATAAATGATACGGGGATATTGAAGTAATATTATTTAGACCAGAGGGCTCGTTTTTAGGCCGACGATAAGATGTATAAGAATGAAATGCTGCAGCAATATCCGGATAATCCGTACAACTCGTCCGACTGTTACCGCCTCTGATATAACTCCCTTGCGGGATCACCGCGAAGTCTCGCCCCTCGACAAACAAACCTACAGAATAGGACCCCGAAAAATAAAATGCACACAATTGCTTCCCGTTGTTAAATTTTGCTTTCACATACCAATTTTGCCGTTATCGCATACGTAAAGTTATGTCAGTACCGGCGCTACTAACAACTTTATGACTCAATAAAAGTGCAAAATAAGCGTTTACCCCGAGCGCACTCAGAATGCGAATTTCGCGAAGCTCAAGTCGCACTATAAACAACACGTTAATAGTGGCGCTGAAAATTTCGAAGCCATTGTCCGTATTGACGACTTAGCGTCGGTTACGCATACCTGTCGATGGATATGAACGAAAATACCTTGGTGCGCGTGGGCGCTGGGTATTTCTGGCTCGTTTTACCACTCGTCTTATGCACTACCTCTCCGAAAGAGACCGAGCATCTCATCTGCAAGCTAAAAGCGTACCGCTACTGTACACTAAATCACGCGTTCATTAGTCCGGCCAATTCACGCGTTGGGTGATTCCCGAGACGTTAACACGTTGCGATTTGTTTCGAAATCGCCGGCTGCTCCGTCAAAGTAGATAACGTTGTGTATATAATCAATAACATTTCTATTGAAATGTTATGCAGTACGCTTTGATAGTCTAATACTGAATAGCATACTTAGACTCGTAATTAAGAACTAATTGAACACAGATAGGTGTAGGAAGTAATAGATAAATTTCACATATGTTATGTACATTTAAAAAGTTATTTTGGAAATTGTTTGAATACATGGAAAAGCTTTCTGTTGACATAAAGATTGGTAGATACAAAGCTCAATACAAAGATGTATTGATGTGATCGCCCACGTTCAATCGCTGTAAACGGTTGGATCACGCACATACATTGGAAAATCCTTGTTATATTTAAACCTAGATTTTAAATGTTAAACGTAAACAACTTAGCAGACATCATATTAAGGCAATTGTCGACTGACTCCAGTTGTAGTCAAGTTTTTTCTGTAACTATAACTATATCTTGCGCAATAAGGTCATGGTCGTTAAAGATGTGTTTAAGCTTTACCAAAAGCATTTAGGTATGAGAAAGGTTGAGTTGCTCAAGCCGATGCATGTTATCGTTAAACCACTGTTAATTCTCTCTCGATTTCCACCCATCACAGGTCACTGCTGGATATTGATCTCCCCCATTAATATGGCTGGTGAAATCAGCTACTTTTCGCCTCCAATGTATGTGTGCGGCGGGCGTCTTAAGCAAAGTTTGCCAAGACCAAGCCCCCAATCTACCCTTCGATTGCAGTCAAGGTGCGCATCAACCCAGCGGGAAGTGTCCAAAGTATAACATCGCGTGACCGTTCATCCGTCACAACAGAGCAGATTTCAGTTACATAACTCCGTGTTGTTTCCTTGTCATAATGAATTCATTAGTGCCGAGGTGGGTGCCGCAAGAATGTGAGCATTAACGGCACCAAATTCGTTTATTGTTCTGTTGATTGCGATGATCGGCCACGGTCCGATAATGACAAACGTTCACGGTAATTTTGGGGCGCGGTAACAAGCGCGCTCGTTTCATGGCGAGTGTAAAGTTGTCTGGCAACGCATTTCAAATGATTCGTTTTATGGTGATATTAGTTTGAGAAGTTCAAATAACCAAATTGTTCTGTTTGATTTGGTACGATTTTATGATTCTTATTCAGAGAAGTTTGTTTAGTCGACAGTAAATTACGCATTCTTTGGAAAAAAACAACTGACGCAATCACACGTCCGAGTTTAAGTCCAACTTTTAAGTAATAAAATAGCAACAGTACTTATCGCGATCCAATCATACTTATTTTTCCAAATTTTCCGTTCTGTTTGAAAATAATTCAAAAGCTTCTCAATATAAACTAACACCATATTTTAGTATTAACACAACATATCCCAAATATCCAAAACACTTAACAAAGAGTATTCACATTATAACCCATTCGTTAACAGAGAGCCATAACGTTTATGCGTAACACTTTCCTCTCCCTTCTTATGACCTGCAACCAAAAATAATCCTTAACACCAACTATTACAACAACATTGAACACGTGTATTCAGTTAAGTCATAGTCTGGTAGCAAAGTACCCGGCTCAGTTCGAAACACCGATGCATCGTATTTTTTCCAACATCCTCCGAAGACGTGTTAACTCGTCGAATAAGATGGGAAAAAAATGTGGACGTCGCAGATGCCGACTGAATATTGATAGAGAAACGTAAGCGAATTTCAACACAATCCAATTTGCTTAGTTTACAGAAAATCATATTTGTTTTATCGGGTTTCTGAAGCGCGTCGTAGGTAGTAGTAGATAACTAGATTTTGATTGTTCGTGACTGTTCATGATTACGATATTGAATATTTAAATTGACACCTATATTGTAACAAAGAGAAATTCTTCCTAAAGTCAACAATAATACAAGATAAAATATTGTTCTTTTAGGAATGTGAACTAAAAGCCCTAATTGTAAATTAAATAAAAAGCTAGTAAATTTGAATACTTTGTCACGAAATATTTTTATCGCATAATAATATTACTCGTTGCAATAAAATCCATCCATAAAAGACACATTCAGACATTTCCCCACTATCATCATCCCTCATGAAGTCACATCGCAAACAGGAAATAAAATAACGACAATTGATTTCAACGGGAGCGTGCAACGTACGTAAAGGCGTACGAGCGCGACTCATAATTTCCTGGTATATTTACATAACTGCTAAAGCTCACGGAGTTGCTAGCGAATCGTCACAATCAGTAGTCGGCCACGCAGAAACTTTAGTCGCCCCCCACGAGCCAGTCAAGGTTAGATATTAGTTAACGCGATGTGGCCTTCCCGCATGCAACCGGTGCCTCCTTGAAACTATTTGACACAAAAATTATAGCTTTCCTTATTTAATTCATATAAAAACGACACAATATTAGTGTAGGGCATGAGTCAAGGCCGAGGATGATGTTATAAAAAATATTTTAGGAGGATTTTATTATATTATATTTTATTTGTATTTGTCAGTAGCTTTTTGTCCCTATAAACCATCGACTTACAAAAGGTCGCTGGTGAAGACTGATTAAGGGAAGAGTAGGACAGGGATATCTGGCACAAAACTGGGGAAATCCTTGATCAACAGTGGACTGCGATCTGTGACAGGATATCTAGAGAGCAATATAGAAATACCAGGCAACATGCAAAGATTTATAAGACGACCTTTTCATTGTTCTTATATAATAACTGATTCGGAATTATGATATATTTTATTCATTGAAATATTTGTACTTAAACAAACCACCAATATATCTAAGCACACATTATCCTACATGATTTTAAAATAATCCTTTACACGTGAGACAGATCTGCCATAATACAATAGAATTAACGTTCAGCTAATTAGTGCGCACCGTTACATTTGTAATAACGCAATCGACTACATTTACCCGACTTACGTAATAAATATTAAAACAATAACGAAAATCATTAAATGTCGAAATGAGGTAGCCCGATACCTATTATTTACTGCTATCCATTGACTTTGTTTAACCCTCAAAGTTAATAGGCTGAACGGAATATCCACGAAAACAAAATCCCCCGGGCTGTTTGTAAATTTTTAATTTTCTGCTCGTTGAGCAAGCATCACGAGCACTGTTTGCTGTGGGTGAAAAAATAATAACTTATTAGAGGAAGAAATGGGGTTGTCACGATCAAGAACCCTTCCTAAATTATAAATAAACAGTTTCAATAACAAGTTTCTTAACGAGCTGTGACACTTCAGGATTTAACATTAAATGCGAATAACGCCTTAACGTAAACGGAACAGTGGACTGTTTAAACACGCAGATTTCACGTAAAAGTTCATTCAAATATTTATAATTTGGTACTAGTTAGGAGCAGAATATCTATTACGGCAACAAACAATTACCAGTGGTATAACTTTTTGGCAATGATATTCTGTATATATAAAAGTAGATACGCCACCAGTAAACAAAAAGGAACCGACAAAGAGTTTAACACAGTACAGTTTGTAGGCATTTGTTTAGGTTTGTGTACGCTCATTCGAAATACATGTATGTGTGCTGTCGCTGTATTCGGAAAACTGTTTTCGATTGTTTTGTGAGCATATCACGAATCTATACTTTTTACATCATTAGTTTTTGGTATCGGAATGGGATCGATAAAGTAAATAAGCAGTTTACCCTTTACACGAATAACTATCGCTCAGTGGTCCATTGCGATAGTCGCTTGTCTAGCGTGATGATGAATGACCGAAAAATATTATATCGAGTCCCTTCGTGCTTCGATGAGTTAGTTTAGATGAGATAGCCGTAAGTAAGTATAACTGTTGCTGGTTCCCTGTTACAACCTTATTATGGTAGTGGTTTACACCCACCGACCCTAATACGGCTCGCGTGGCTGGTTACGACCCAATCTCTCGTAGCCCAGCTGTGTGGTAGGGTACGATAGATTACCAAAAAATTTTCATTTAACTTACAATTTAAGTAGTCTGCCTAGTTTTTCCTTAAAAATCTTAGCTTCCTTTAAAAAAATTCAAGCATACGTTTTTATTTTATTGCACTAATAAAACGTCACAAGTTTGCATAACTTTGACACGCTGCTTTTACTTGTCCCCAATACGTGGATTGACTCGTCAGCGTTAAAGGCTTCCCCTAACAAAAGGGTAGTAAGGGACGACTTTTATCCCTTTGTTCACTGCTAAGCGACTGTCATGTGTTTCTAGAATTATTCCACTTGAAAAAAATCGTGTCATTTTAAAATATCGAAATAACCTCAATGCTATGTGTGAAGGTCTAGCATCAGCATTGGCAGATGTAGCTATACTATAGTTCAATCCCTTTTTTAATTTACCAATGTTGTGTATCTACAGCTACCTGTAGCTGTAACGGATTCGGGTTTGTGATTATTTTAGGTTTTGATAAAAAAAAATCTAACAACAATATCTCAGAGGAATCAAAACATTAGTTATAAACATCTCATATGAAATATAAGTGATTTCATTGTTTTCTATCCATGTTCTTTTTTATTCAAATTTTATTGGCAGGTTAACGAGCACAAGATTCACGTAGAAGAAAAAGACACCGCCCATTAAGTATTACCACTATTAACTCCAAAGACGAAAAGAGTGCATGGCATGGCAAGGGTAAAGGACATATAGGGTGGGGCAATTAGGCCTTCGGTAACAATACTCCCTCTCTCTCTTAAACCTATCGCAGTCCACTGATGGACATAAATCTCACCCATTTTGCGCCAGATACCCCGGTCCTCCCCTTTTTTGATTCTTCTTCTTGATCCTCATTCTATTTTACTCCCATAAACGAAACAAATATAACGCGTTGTTACACGATGTTTTTTTCTTAATATAAAATAATTAAATTGATTCTTTTGTTCCTTAGCTCCTAAAAGATCAATTTTGTATTTCAGTAAACCGTTACGACGCCTACTTCAAAACAAAATACGTATTACGTTTCAAAAATACGAAGCTTATCAGAATTTACTAATAACCAATTAGTGCGATACAAAAATAATTATTTCAAAGTTAAAATAAGTAACGTTGTATTTATGAAATTGAAACACATTCAATAATCTTTCGACGAACCGAGTAGAAATCAGATTGAGAAATCAAGCACTTCTAAGTAGTCTTAAGGGCAAAAAGGGCCCGGCCGGCCGCGGGCGTGGTTCATTATTCCAACTTGTCGACTCTCCTCTGAACTCCTTTGTTCGCCCGTCACGGACCCGCACTAATCTATCTTTGTAAATACAGCCAATGGTAGCACTCAAAAAAACAGAAGTTTCAAACATTTATTAGCATTATGAAAAAAAAACTGCACTAAAAGCTTTTTTACTTTTACTTTTGCCTAACAATGTCGACACTAATTAGTTAAAGAAGACATTAATGTTCAGACATTAGAATTGAAATGAGCGAAGAAAACCATTCTGTAAGTAATTACATATAACTTTTTATAACGAGTATCAAAACCTTAATCTACATTCTTTTATAAAACAAAAGCATTCATTAAACTATAAATTTTAAACTTTATAACGATTGCAAAAATATATGTGCCTTCGAAGAATTTTAATGTCTTTGATTCCTCGACACATGAAAGATGTAAAAAATTAAAATAGTAACCAATTCCAAAAACATTACTCGACTTTAAAAGCTTCTTTTCTTGTTGCAGCAGGAAGACAAATGAAATATTACCGACCAGAGTGCCTAGACCATCTTAGGGCGTCAATTTTTAATATAGCGAATACCATATTGAACACAAGGTGACTTTCACTGTGCGATCTTTCCGTGGATTCGGACTCACGACCTAATAATCAACCTCGTTCAAATCTTGTATATTTCCGAATTTCCGACTGCAAAGTTACCAGAAAAAGACATAACGGTTTAACAATGCATCCATTACGTGCATTAAATATGCATAGTTAAAGCGTTTTAGTGTTCCCACTTCCCAGTGATTTAGTTGCTGCCGGATGTCCCAGGGCTTCACAACATTGAACAAATAAACCGACAATGGTTATAGGGTTGGGCGTGCGAGCGGTAGTTACAGCGTATCGATGTAATAATGTATCGATACTATGCACGTCCACTCGCCGCGATTCCCTTTGTGCGGACGGGCGCACGTACGCGCCGCACAATATACTCGGCTAACACTGACCTGAACAACAAAAACTATGCAAAACAGTTGTGCACAAAATGAACTACATTATTTGCAGTATTTTCAAAGCAAACGAGCTTTTTCTTATGTAATACATGTTCTCAAAAACAAAACTGAGGAGTGGCTTGAACACAAAAAAAATATAATAGACACAATTACTCGTATCTCATAATTGTATTGCTTCTCACTGTTCTTTTTTAAGTTATTACGACGAAATTTATTTATAATTACAACGCGTCTGAATTTTATCAAGAAAAACTCGTTGTTACCTCACCTATATTTGAATTAGGACCAACATCTATATAGTCAATTCACTGTACAATAAAAACTAAAAAACAATAAAAAATAAACAGCAAATTAAAAAGGCACGTAAAATAGAACATATTCTACTTTATGCCAGTATAAAACGTTCAAATAGCGACTCTCCAACGAGTTATACGATATCGAACGGTGACGCGAGCGAATACGCTCCGGAACAATAAACGACCGCGAAGTGCCAATATCGTAAAGAAACAAAATATACGCTCGGGATGAAAGTGTCGGCTTTGGTTGATTAACCCTGGATTATTCATAGGCGCAACTGTAAAACATATTCGAGTACGTATTACTGTTAATCAAGAGATATTGGACATCGTGGCCTCAATACTTTTACAATTTAATATAACGTCCGTAGTACAAATATTTCATAGTGGTGTATTAATTAACAACATTAATCTACTGAATGCTGGAATAGAACCAGTTAGTCTAGAGTGGACAGGGAATTGCTCCAACCCAAGTGACAATCATGGGATTCCTTGCTTCCATACGTTTCATACCGTTCCCGTTGGAAGTGACATAAAATATGTTACATATTATTATTTGGAGGTTTTGGGGGCTCTTCAGGCTTGTACAGACCTGTAGTCACTTCGACCTAGAAGATCATTTGTGACTCGCTCCCCTGGTTGGTTGGAACATATAAAATAAATCCAAATATATTCTTTTTAGCCGAAAAAGGATATAATAACTTTTAATTACCCAACAAAGAATATCGAAGCCGAAAATACAATAAAATACCCACCCATAGTATATTTTCAATGACTTAGTAGTCTAATAATAAGTAGTCTAACAGTAAGTAGTTGAAGACTCGGTTCCCACGAACAATAGATTTTCTACTGTTTTATCGCGATAGCAATTAATTGAAATAAGATATTGCTCTTAGTCAAAATCCACATCTCTAAATACCTGCTGACTTTACTCAAAACGAGACACAATGACAATTTTAAAATCCATTTTCAATCTAAGCAACAATACTCCTAACTTTACTCATTAATTCCAAGTAGTATAACTTAACCCTTTAATCCGACGATTAAGTCTTAAATTGATCCCGATACTTTCCCCGGATTACAGTTGAAGAACTGTTGTTAGCCCTTCGCAGTCACGGTACATCGGTATATCACATCAAGTTCCGGTATTGGTTGGAGATAGCAATTATTTGTTGCCAAATTCTCCACGCACAATTGGTTATCGTTATTAGAAACTCACTAGGTACTTATACTTTCTCAATTATAGATAAGTTTTTGAAGTAGTTATTCCAGTAGTGAAGTCTTAAACATAGATACCGACGTTGATCATCATGCAATTACGTTTTTTTTTATACTGATGATATACTATGTGTATACGAGTATGCGTATCAAGTGGTATCAATCAAACCATAGCGTTCAGTTGGTTCTGCAATGAGCTGTAGTGGTGGTGAGTGGAACTGCAAATGCAGGCACTATAGGAAGTAAGTCTAACCATCTACGCGCACAATACGAACCAACAGCTGGTTTTCTGTCATGTCAAGATATCCCTCCAGTCGAAAGGGTCCATTCGCTCCGAAGCATTACGCTGAAATCCGCTTAATCCATTTTCTAGAGGTCTTTTTGCTGGTGGCCGCACAGCGTAAAAAAGTTTACGTAACGAACCTAAGGGCATCTCAGAGTCGGACTCGAACCTCGGCTTAGGGCGTGGCGGGGATTTAAACAGCTCTCGATTATTCTTTGTGTACACATTGACGCTTACCAAGCCCCGTCGCTTGTCAACTTCAAAGCTTCGCCACCACCGTGAGAGCATCAGCGGGAATGCAACATTACACCGATGCCTGTCGACGAGCGAGTGCATACAGTACAGTAGACTGCACATGTTATATGTTGACAGACTGCGGTACAAAATAGTAGTAACATTACCCGCACTAACGTTTTCGTGGGCGTTCTGATTTTCTACAATATAGTAATATTATGAGCCAGCGCCGCAAATATGGAAAACACCTAATGGATGAAATGTAATATTTTAAACAGAATATTTCACATAATACGACTAAACCTCTATAAATGTAGGGAAAATAAATAAAAATACAAATAAAATCAGCTAACGGTAATTATTATTAGCTATTCCATGATTATTTTTTTGGCATAAACTTGAAACCGAAAATCGTAGTCGTTCGGAAAAATTGAAGCTTCCAAATGTTTATGCCATAATCCTTACCAAGGTACCTTTATACCTCGGGAACTTCGTCAACCTCTATTTCTCAAATTTGGCCTACTGCTGCGACTATTTTTTGGGACTTATACCAACCAATTCGATAGGCTTTACCGTTTGCGTGCACCAGAGGATTACAGCTTGACGGTCAAGCCATAATCATCACCAACCTATGGCTATAATGCCAAAACTAAAGTGGTTTATTTTTACATGAGCGACTATTTTCGTTTCGTTTCCATTGAGATTTCAAATATGAGGAGATAAGCTGTAAAGCTTGAAGCAAACCACATCATTGCTTTCTCGTTAGCATAAGTTCTGTTTCGACAACGTTTCTAGTGATTTTAAGAACACATATGCCTACTATAAAACCCTAAGCATAGCAATAGACCGCCGGAATTGATTCCACTTTCGTACTGATGTACGCGATCAAAATAACGCATACTCAGCAAACTTCAAAGAATCGCAGAATCTCGCAGATACACTCTAAAGCATTGCTGGCGAGCTGACCGCGGTCTCCACGCTCCATGAGAGCCATTCAATCTTCTTTTGAACACATACTTACGGTTCCTATTCAGAGATTAACCGATGCTTTTAATGAAACCAACTTTGGTACGTGACACATGCCGCCAATACATTCAAATGTACATTACGATAAGGAAACCTTTGCTTTTAGGATCACGTACGTATATGCTGCTTCCTTGGTTTACCAAGTTTTGTTAACTAGTTGTATCTAACCATACTAAGACGGTACACACAGTATAAATTAAACACTTACATACATTCCTTATAATAATTTTGTCACGGTTTGGCGACACGCTCACTTCAAATCCTATTTAATATACTGATCCTGATATTTAGGTACCGTAGTTGCGGGTGGCAAAATTTTAATATTTTGAAAATATATAATAACCTATAAAACTTACAACGATTACCTACATATAATGATTGAAATCATATCACACTATACAAAATTTAAGACAATATGACAAAAATATGATAAAATGAGTTGTTTAATCATGATATCGGAAGCATCAACCTCTCAATCGTAGAGACCAATAGGGGATCCTGTAGAGATTTCCAGACACATCAATGCATAAACCACAATCAACCATAAAGTACTATAATACGCACATTCTATTCATGAATGCCCAATCACGCGTGGCCTGCCGACTTCAAAGCCACGAGAATCGCTCAGCTTCAGACCAACGTGAAAACATTTCGCCCTCCCGCGGGAGCTGCGCTACATCCCACTAACGCACGCCAACATTCCGCCCGACGCGTAAATTATTTCTCCTTTTCCCGCAGGAGCGACCATGTGCAAAAAGAAGCTATTAAAGTTTCCCTTACGGTTGTTGGGGCCTGGTATTTCCACTTCACATTTCTTAAATAAATCAAAAAAATATCACAAAGGGTGTTTGTATGGAGCAAATTTTTACTTTGTCTTCCGATATACGCAGATCGCAATTTTGTTGATTTATTTACACTTTGGTAATTAGCTCTGACTTAAATTTGTTTTGTATCACACGCACGGGCCCGTAACTCATTTATCATCAAGTTAAGAACAACGCAAACATTTTCTCTCATTACAGATGATTTATTTACAAAGCTCCGGAGTTCGACTGGGAAAACGTTTATTAATGTAATATTGTTACATGAAAACTTCCATTATGAGGAAAATGGAAGCTCGAGGATCAAAGAGACTTTTAAGTAGCAATCGAACGTCGTTCACTAAATAAACAGGTGTAATTTGTTAAATGACTGGCTCGTTAGTATATCGTAAGGTATGTTCTACAGCATCTGCATATCCAGTGATATATTACCGGCATATGTCATTACGGTGAGCGGAAGCCCCACGCGTGACTCTCGCCTGCCGGCTGAATGTACCCAAGACGTGACTCGAGCCTCTAATGCACCATTGAAAGCCTGTAGCTGGTCGCAGGTACACGCACGTGATAGGAAGTACCCATGGAGTCTATGTCAGGTGCAAAAATATCATACAGTGCGATAAACAACGCAAATCATGCTCAATTTCGGAAGTCAATATCGTTAATATTAACTATTTTACTAGTATAATCAGCCAAGACTTATATTTTATCAAAAATAATTCGTTTAAGAAAATTGATGATAGGATTTCACTTTGGGAGGATATTAGAATTTACTCTCACACGACTTGCAATGTACTATTTAAAAACAGTATACAAGTTACAATACCCACATCATTTGGCACTTACAACACATATTTTACATTTGTACAGTCACGCAGTTTAAAAATAAAATGTTACTCGTGATTATTTAAAATAATTAAACTATGCCCAGACGAAACAACCGAAACACTCCAACATCTATATTAACTACGTAACAATACTTTTCCATTCAATATTCTTAAGGCCAGTATAATCATATTCCAAATGCATCTTGCATCACAGCTTGTGGTCACACGACACCAATTCCATCATGTACCAAATATTAACACAAGCATAAAATATTACACGAACAATCCATTGGCATTAAAACTTGAAAGTTACTACATAAAAATCATTTCTATATGCTCGATGCGTTAAACAAGTTAACGGAGTTTGTCATTAATATAAAACACCTACCGACACCGACACTCGACCCCATGAGAATTTTTTGTCACGAACAGAAAATATATTCAATTATAGAATCGAAGCTCGTTAACTGAGCGGATAACATAAATCTCGCCGAGTCTACGTCATTTATTGGTAACGATACTTACCGCGTTGAGCAATACGTTACTGTATTTGTCTCCGTCGAAAGCTTCGGCTTCTACATAGATGAACAAATTATAATAACTTCAAAGCCGTACATCATTGAACATACTTTAACAGTACGATGCCACGGTGGACTTAGGGTTCCTACTACTCCATGATAATGAAGAGTTTTGGCGTAATCTCTACGCTATGCAATCTGGTTAAAGATAGCAGTACCCTAAATGATAAGAGCGCTGCCACATTTTCATTGGTGTGTTTTTGCCTCAAGTCTTCTCATACGGCACCCGCAGGAAGAGTAGCTATGAAAATAATTGTTTTCTAATCTGACGTCACCATACGTACACAAACTCTCTAAAGCCGAATACATTATTGAATAAAAAATTCTAACACTGAAGTCGGCCACAACGTTTAACCTTTGCCATCAACAAACACAATAGATTGAATCCAATTATTCGTTTACGTAGCCGTAACACGATATGGGACCATTATAAATCCGTCATTTGCGTTTCCCCATTAATACGGCGTCAAACGCATCGAGATCGTTACTTTAATTAGTGATGTTTAGTGAAACATGGTCCGTTTGTGGTTTACTCGTGGTGCGGTGGGCGTTGAATAATTGTTACTTCCTCACTATGAGATTATTATAATCGAGAATGGTCTTCGATATCGGTAGAGTAGCTGTTTTTTTCAATCGGCCCGTGGGAAAGCAATGTGCGGTGCGCGCGCCTCGCGGGTGCCCGCATATGGAACGCAGAAGAACTCAATCTTTAACTAGGGACCGGTTCGACCTGTCATTATTTCCCCTTTTTCGATGTTAATGGAAATCGAAACAGTATGCACCGGGCTGATTAACTTTATTGCATTTTTACACGGCATGTTTATTGATAAACGGCGCACGGTTCCCTTGAACTTGGGTTTGTTTTACATCTTCATTCGAATTGTATGAAAATGTATTACATTTTTATTCCCAATTTTCATATTCCACTTAATCATGCTTATTGAGATTTATCGTAAAAATATTTCAATTTCATATAATTTTCTTTCGAAACATATCTTACAGCGGTAAAATACACAATTGTACTCGTACAGACTCGTAGAGTTTACGAGTTTTAAATGTATATTATGTTAAGACAAATTTGCTTTTTCATAAATGCGTAATGTTTATTTTATATATGCAATATTTTTATAGGTGTATAACCCCACCAATTACTTAATATACTTAAATACCTTCTTTTCACACAAAGTAAACACCTAGACTAATAACAAATAGAAATGTTCATGCAAACAAATGATTGTTATGCCCGGGGATCGAACTTAAAACCCCTAGTGTAATAGCGGACTTTTCACACCTTACACATGGGTCGCCAATTATAAATTTATTTAATTAAATATTTACCTTTACATATCGAGATATTACGTTTCTATGCTGAATTGAAGCCCAGGCACTATGAATATCAAACACATCTTACACTGAGGGAACAGCGCGCAGGCGGCAGTTGGTAATGTTACAGAGAGAAAGCAATAAAGTGAATTGCTTTTCATCATGTTCCCGAGAGCTCATGAGCTAGGGACGTAGCAGTTTGTGTGTTGCACTTGATTGATCACTTGTACCGCCTTTATATTGAATAAAATGAAATTAAATTTGAGGATTTACTCCACTTCGCGAACTGGAGTAGGGCTAAAAACGAAGGTATATAATATCATTGAGAATATGCTAAAATATTTACACAAGTTACCAAACAAAAGATACATTTATTATAAACAATCATCATAATCATATGTGTTCAACCAATCGAAAGTATTCTTGATAATAATTTAAACATAGAAGAATTGAATCAAATTCAAATATGAACTATTAATATGCTTATAGATTTGCTCAATCATTCTCTCCCTTCAAACATCGTTGTATTGCTACTCAACATATAATTATGACACCCCCATTTTGCGCTAAACATCCCTCTTATCTGTAGTCCCCCTCCAGCCTTCATAAGCGCCACCATTTATTAGTTGTATGTTCAACCGAAGTGTCCTACACAACGATTTCCAATGACGCGATGGCCGTTCAAGAGTCCGTATGCTTTAATGGCCATCGGCCCCATTAGTCATACGTAGCCTGCTAACTCTGCAACTAGCATATCCAACACCTATTTTGAAAATTTTGGTAATGGAATAATTTAAGTCAATATATCGCTCATCCTAACGAAAGGGCAACCTATATATTCTATAGCAACTTCCCTTTTCTGCAAAAGTGGTAGAATACCAAATTGAAAACCTAATCATCTCGATACATAAAACGCGTCCGGACTCCGGAGGCGGGACTCGGAACAGAATCCAATATCGATACTCATTCGATAGCAATCGCATTGGAACTAATATATCGATATGCAAACTGTTCGCATATTTCACTATGAAAGGAACTACATGATACTATAACAGTGAACACTTATGATTTAAGCTTTATTCTGAATGTCTCTTAAATTGTTACAAACGTATTTTTTCTAAATCGTTTCATGTTCTATGTGACATTAATTTTTTTCTGGAAGTAACAATATTTACGGTTTCTTTTTAGCCGCAGATGGTATTTGCAGGACAGATCTGAGCTAAAGGTAATTGTACAAACATGTATTTTTACAACCCATTTGGGTGCAATGGTACATCAAAATGTTACTTTACTGTACATGAATATTTAAATGACAAGATATACTAAAGATTACAATAATATTATTACAGTTAATACTATTCGAAGATAATTATAATCATCAAATTCATTTACAGTATTGAAATCAGTGTACATGAAATTTAACTATAATTAAACAAAATAATTTATGTTAAGATACACCAAAATTAAATAAACTGAATAAAATAAATATAAAACCAGTAGTATATATGAAATAAAGAGTGTTAAATGCCCTCCTCTCTCTAAGTTGCTGTGCCCGAAGGTCCATAATTACCTATATAACAAATTGTACATACAATTAAGTTTTTAAAATACCACTAAGCATAATAGAATGCTTAAAGGAAAAAAATCTAAAAACACAACCAGAAACATCACAACATTCTGCCATCGTTTCAATTAATCAGACGGTATGTTTTCGATCTGGCAAGTAAGTATCTCCAACAAAGTGGGGTTCGGTCCCAGTGGCCTGAGCCGTCGCCCCTACTTATATTTGTTGACACAAATCCATATATCGCCTCAAAAGCCCTACGCGAACTTTGGAAACACGTTCCTTACTTAGTTTGCTATGTTAAGTTTACGAGCGAATCTAGTATCCTTGTCATACATAATTGCCTTTTTGTCTTCAATCTTTGTAACGTAATAATTGGTTTATTTTTCACATTTTCTGGATTTTTTACTGACTTATAAAAGAAGATTTCGTACTTATAGTATACAACTAAGTTTTTCTATCTACGTTTAAAGCTTCATTTGTTATCATTAGCACGAGAAGACTCCTAAGGTTTTAACATATCATCTTATAGCATAAAACATTGTCCATCAGATTGGCTACATATATTTGAATTTCGCAGCTTTTCTAGATTTTTATAGTTTCTATTTAGGGCAGTTTTTCGTTAAAAATGTACAGAGACCTATATATAAAAGTACTATCAGTGACATTATAATTTATAATTAATTTCGTTTTTATTTAAATTCTTATTCATTATTAATACATACGGAGTAATGTGAAAGAGCAGATTAAATTGCCTGTCATATAAGTAGCGTACAATATAATTTCCCATCAATTCATTACACACGGTTGTAAGCATAACAATCGCGGCCATATCCCGGAAAATCGGAGATTAGGTGGTGCCATTAAAACAAACGCGTGCTCGCGAAGTTGATACATCGGTGTAATAAAACAAAAGTGTTTACATTGTAGTGGGCGCCGAGTCGCACAATACCTCCCACTTAAGTACGGCCGCGTTCAATGCCGGAACCAATTTTCCGGACCTACAATAATAAGCATCGCGCTCAAACAAAGACATTTTCGTTTGGGACACCGGAAACATTACAGTCAAATTATGTATTTCAAGTTATGAAAAAAATATAACAACAGAAACGAACCATTACCATCGGAATGCAAACGGCGGGTTATGACGATCTTTACTGCGCTATTTCGTGTCTACATAATTCCAGTGAATTTTGGCACACTTAAGTGCCCTCCCACGTGTCCGGGTAGCGCAAACACAGTAGTTTAAGGCAGCAGTGTCTCAAAGGATTTTTTGTCTCCGACCTTATTAGAGGAAACGGGCTAGGTAGCTCAGTGGGTATGAAGTTATGTCGGAGGACGGCCGACATTGCAGCGCGTGCAAAGCGGTGACATTAGTTCGGTCCAAATTGTTGCTTACGCAGGGTCGTTGCCCATGGAATCTTTCACGGCGCGCCATACTGTCGTCGCTTGTGTTAAATTTATCTCCTACGTACTTAAATCTCTTAATGGGTATCTTTTGAATATAACATGACGAAATTAGTGCTAAGACTGTGTGATATCTACAAACACATGGGTCCTTAGAGAAAACCAAACTTTTATTGAAGCTAAATACAGTGTGCCACTCGTGTCCAGCCTCGCCCGCACTTAAACACCACAATCCAATAACTTTTTTGCCCTAAAAGCAAATAGTAAACATAAATGATCGTATAAAAGTTATTAGGATGGCACGCGCCGTATTAAACTTCATTAAAAACTCAATCCGCTACAGAGGCAAAAGTAAACGCAGAAGTGTTTGCATATTTGCCTAGTTTACAAAAATGTTATTATAATACAAAACGCTTTTATAATACATACTTCAATTAAAATAAGTAAATGTTTTATGTTTAGCTTGCACAATTTCTGTCATATCATGATACTTATGATTTCTATACGAATAAAATACTTTAACCGTAACACACTATAATTTTTTCGCCCTATACGTTAACGAAACACTAATATTCAAGTATATAGATTTAAAATCATAGCGTCAAAATATTTTGTGGGTTTAAAATTAATGTCACCAAAACTAAAAGAAATTTCACTGGGCGCTGTATAATACATCATACTCGTATAAAGACACGTAGGCACATATACGTGAGCATCAATATTGCACGCAAGGGAGTCGAGGTTTCACAAATTTAGAGCGTCATTTCGCGGACATTAAACTAACGAGTTCATATCCACTATTCGTAGACAGCCCTATTTTAGGGCCGGGGCGTGTCGGGAACACATGCCGCCGATCCGCCTCCGAACCAAAACAATTAGATCACTGCGCTGTCTTCGACACGTCTCTGATATAAACTTATCTCATTTTGAAATTAATGTTTATCCACAACACGAATCCATACTTTTGAATTACAAAAAAGTGATATAATTGTGTTGTAACGACATAGAAAAAAACGCATAAAAATAAGCTGTTTCAAAAAGTATTTTAGTTGATCTCTCTGTCAAATTCTGTATACTGCTCTCAATTAAACTTTTTTTTCCATGTACGCAGTTTTTATGGCTGAACGCATTAATTTATTTCTGGCAACATCTCAACGACGTTGAAATCATGTTCAATTTATAGAACAATTGATACATCTGATATAGAACTTTACAAGCCGATCTCAACATTTAATAATTGGTAACAATAATGACATATACTTATCCTAACAAATGTTACCACATTAGTTTCACGAAAAAGGTTAACACCATAAACTCCTTATATACATTGGAAGTGCAATTATACAATCACCGACAGAGTGAGAGACTAGGTGATATTAGATAGGAAACTTAATTTAAACCATATGACGCCATTGTAAAAAAATCTCGCAGATGCTTGGTTTCTGAAAAAAATCTACGAGCCTTCAATAAATAAATACTAAAATACTGCTGTACAACAGTATCGTTAGAAGTAAACTTGAGTTGAGCTGTCGCATGGAACCCTGTTACGCTAATGCGTCCCAAGAGTGGAGAACATTCAACGAGCCTTTACAAGATATTAGCATTCACTTACCAGGTATACACCACAGGTACCGTATGTCATGCGCTTAACTCACTTTGGCATGAAATCGCTTAAAAACCGTCGTACGATCATAGATGTAACATTTCTCCACAAGATTCTAAATCATAAAATCATATGCCCTGACCTGCTATCCTCAATAAATATTAACTGTTCCACCAAATGCCCAAGGAAGCCACTGACTAAGACTTTTACGCTTCCTCGTTTTTAAAACGAACCTCGGTTCACATTACCCCTCGCAAGAATATGTAATTCCTATAACACCCTTAATGAAAAATCATCTGACCTTGACATATTTACACAAAAACTCAATATTTTTAAACACAAATGCTGAAACTGCTCGATAGTCTTCACTCATAATCATATTTAATGTTCAATTCAAATGTTTTATTTTTATTTTTTATTGTATATTTTTATCTTCTGTTTAAATGCCTCTAACTACAACAATGTTGTGTGTGCATGTAAAAGGCTTGCATATATGAACCTTATTCATGAAATGTAATACAAACGTTATGTTTAGCTGTAAGCACACCCTTATAAATAAATAAATAAATAAAATAAATTAGCCACATCACAAACGGAGTACACTATAAGAGTCAACAGCGTAACCAATTGATTCATTCGATTCACTCGCAAGTTATATTGAAACGGATAGACGGTGAAGCCGCCAGAGATGTCAGAGGCGGGAAGTGAGCGAATTAATTAACCGCACACATCCCGAGTGAGAACCAACCAACGCAAACAACAATATTAGTATCGCCGCCGCACCAGCCATGAGCGATTATTTCCAACTGTAATAAAGCGCTGTGGTATTTCGAAATACGTGAATAATTGTGGTGCAATTAGAAATAAATTACACACGAAGATGGAATAAATCAGTCATTGTACTAAAATAGATTAAGTAAAAGAGGATGCGAGATGGAATTAGTTTGAAGAGTTACAGGAGAATATATTAGAAGATATTGTAACAACAAGCGACGTAATTGAATGTTTCAATGAACCGGAGCCGGCAAGTTCACGACCGGGCAAGCCATTCATCAGTCCTGAATCATGTAAGGCAGCGCAGACGACATGTCGAAAGGATGCAGCTAATTCTGTGCAACTATCTGTCGGAGGGATTTATATTCGCGTATTATTTAATTCAATGTGCCTTTGTTGCGATATCAATCTGACTGGAAGGTGAAGAGGAAAATTGGCATATAAAAACTGAATGGGCACAGAAAGGAAACGTTGCCAATGCCAACGGAAATGCAAGACAATATAACGACACATATCATCTCGTCTGCATCTCCCCGAATGTTATTTTACTATCCTATTTGCGTACAATGTCGCATCGGACGATAAAGTCGGCGAGTTTTTAATGTCGCAATAAACTTTAAATTATCTACTTTATAAATCACATTACAGATTGTGTTTCCCCCGGTCCTCCCACTTGCAAAAATTCAATTTCGCACAAAAGTTACTACGAAGTAATATAAAAGTAACAACTGTTACTTGCTTGTTCTTTGTTATTGATTATCGCTATAACTATGCAGGAGAGCTTAATTATAATTTAATAGCTACTACTACAGTTGGCGGCATAATTAAATGTGAAATGATTTAACGTAGCAAAGCTGATTACCGTGTTTACCCGAGCGTATGTGAAACGTCTAATAATATATAATATGCATATAAAACTAAGAACGGGAAGTGTATCCCGTAACGCCATAAGAGGTTTAAATGTTCTCGTGTGTATGAAATATATACTCTCGCCACTTGTCCGGTTAAGATGTGTCATAATAAAGAGCTGGAAAACTCAAAGGTCTCATTAGTTCAGACGCCAAGCTATCGAATTGTCACAAGAAAAGTACATTACGAGTCTTGTTTAACTTGATAGTTATAAATATTTATATAGGGGAAGGGCGCTCGTCTAAAAACAACAATCGAGTATTGACGTGACAAATCGTAGAATTCGCAAGGGCTGTTATAATAGAGCGCTGGGCGAGTATACGGGCAATTTGCCGGATAGTCATAGCTGGCAGTTTATACGAAACTCGACCGGCCCGTATTTATATACACGATCGTTGGTGCGTCTCACACGAAATTTAAAGCTTTCAGTATAGGTCAGGAACCATTCGATTGCCTAAGGTTTTCAGTGAATGAACGCGATTAATTGTGCGCTTCATAGTCACTGCCTTGCAAGCCATGGATCTTGCGTTAAATATTCACCCAGGACACATTTGTGTGACGATGTTTTTTAACAGTGTTTCAAGTATTTAAGCTTTCATTTTTAACTATAATATTTGCACGTATAAACAACTGTTACTTGCCATTCCAAACGGAATACTACGACAAAAATACATAACAATATATTATTGTACCTGAAGGCACGAATGTCACATAACAAAACATCCAAATGCACCGCATATAATAGGAAGTCGTAACTTACGATTCAAAAGATTCACATCACGTATCGCAATAAAGGAATGCCGATGGCAAAATATTAGCGGTCTCCCCACCACAATCGAGTGTTTCAGCGCTATTCCCACGTGTCAAATATTTCCGTGCAGTGATAAATGATTGCTATAGCGAAGCTAGACAATGCGTCAGTGAGCGAAGCCATTAGCTGCACAATTAGTGCAATTGTCGTTAATTTATTGTTCTACAGCACCGACACTGGAGCCCACTCACGCCCCACTATCGTAGCTCTATTTCATTGCGAGCCACTGACGCTATTCATTTGTTATTTATTTCATTGAAAGTGCAGCTTATAAACATTGATTTTTTTCTTGACATACAGATTGTAAACTTATCGAGTATATTCTTGAAATCACCACGTTTAATGAAAAAATTTAATATGTATATAAGTAGATTGATTACAGCAAATATATAAGGACGACATCATCATCATCAGCGGTGTGCACTCCATATATACAAATAAGCAGTGCATACCCTGCGTTCTCCGATTAACTCGAAAATCGTCATCATAATAGATCTCTCCTTATTTTCCCAACATCTTTTAATCGATATGTGATCTGCAGTCAACAACAGTAAGTACTAACTTTTTGAAAAAAGGAATTCATATTTTTGTTTTTGCGATTCATATCATTAACTTTACATACACTGCTTGTAATCCTTATGCACGCCACTGATCATCATCACATCAGCTACAGGATTGCCACTGGTAAACATAAGCCTCACTCGATAACTTCCACTCAACAACAGTCTTCAGGTGATTTGTTCATCTTGTGGGTGACCGTCATCGGGTGCGTTTGTCTATACGTGTTCTCCTTTCGAGAGCCTTCGACCACGACGGCCACCGGTCCTTCGAACTATTTGCCCTATCCATTGCCACTCTTTTTTTCTTTTATCTTAGTTAGTATCCCCACATTTTTCATTCGATCACATAGCCCTCTCCATCGATCGTTACGTAACCTGGACCTATTCATGGGTTTCAACGTAAGAGATCACGACTACCAGTATCATAGGTCATCACATCAAAATCTTGTCTTATGACATTAAGGTATGAGGATAAATACGTGTAATAGACTACGGCGTAAACTTATCAAAGTGCCTTGTATGAAATGTTTTAGTTACTCGTAGCATATTAATAATCCTGCCTTTCATCTCGGTCTCGTAGGTCGTATTAGATGTATGCCGAATAGTTTGTACTGTATGTTATACCACTACGAGTAGCATTACAGTGAAAATTCATAGTACAGTACATTTCTAGCAACTAAGTAGTTTCAAATTAATTTGTATAACGAGATCCTACATATACGAGTATAATTTAATGTGCATTATAAATCATGAATTCCTTACAATTAATAACGTTTAAATTCGTCCGATGTAATTTTCAATTTAGTATTAAAATCCGTACACATTTTAGAAAGAGGTTAAACCATCAACATTCAAATGGCGCGACCTAGCCTCAATTAAAGCAAGGCGCATGTACTTTGTGTACTAAATAAAGATAAACATTCCTATATACTTTTTATATACATACATGCTAAAATTATTGTACTGTGTGCTCGAACCTGGAACCTTTGTTGAATAATCTGACTTCTCAACCATAACACCAGATCGTCGTCTTTATTAATATTGTTTCAACTTTATTTTATTCATTCGTTCTCAAGTTAATTGACTTCACAGTTACTTGTCTGCAGTACAGTACCTCAGCTCATACTTTAGCATTTCATCGGTACAATAACAAGTAACTGCTCTATACACAAACAAGCTAACAAGTACAAATATCTTGTAAATCTTACTAAAGCTAAGAGTTGTTAATTCTTACAAACAAAATGTAACACTACATCCAAAAATACATTGCCTTCATCACACTGACACGTGCAAATTGTCTTTGAAATCGTAAATCATTTGGGTACTGGACGCACGGAAACTGAGTAAACTATTCCAATCTAGTTTACTTCGGGGAGCGAATTTTAGAATCAGCGGCGCAAACGATCCAACGTTATAGGTTTTGAACCTACTGACGGGTAACGAGAGTGTTCTAAGGACGGGATTTTTCGTGTAAAATATCGAAGTGAGTAGGTACTTTCAGTTTCCACATTGTTTGCATAAAGATTTCTTGATCCTGGAGAACGTTTAAATTAAGCAAAGGCGTACTACATAACAAATGTGAAATGACACTACTGAATAATATTCATTTAAATCTCTGTTTTCATTTTCATCAATTTAATGCTGAACTTCGCGACCTGATATTTAGGTGTGATGAATTACGTCTTGATTAATCCAGTGGCCAAAACATTTACTCGGAAACTAGACTCGGTCACCAGTACCTACGGATCCCACCTGAAAAAGTGTAGAGGTATTTCAAATTATTCGCGTACATTCAACAAAACCTATTTTCGAGCAGTCCAGCCGTGACAACGATAACTACAATCACCGAAACGTCGGCAAGATATGATACGCAGTTTTAAATTCAATCTAAAAATTCGCTTTATTCAATATGTCAAGATATTTTTCTACAGATGCACCTCATGACCAGGTGAGGTTAGCTTAGGCCCTACTCAACCTACACAACTACCGCTCTACTGTATGCTCTCGATACCATATGTGTGTGTATGAAGATTTAACGGGCGAATGAAGTTTGCAAGTGTCATACCCTTGTTACAGCGTGGGACAAATCAGGGCAGGCCATGCAGAGCAAAGGTAAACTCATAAATTACTACGCTCACAGGATCAATATATGTAGGACTGCACATGTTTAAGTGCCTTCGGTGTCTTCTTGTTTGAGCATGGATTTTAGAAAGCAGCTTGTTCGGGGTGTATTTCTTATGCTTAAAGAGCAAACAAGCATGCATGTAACCTTATGAATGTCATGGTGTCTTGTTGAGTGGCGGGGTATGTCTTTTCTGTCTCTTTAGATTTTAGTTTTCACGTTTAAAGAAGCTATTGTATTCTGTCACAGAAACATTTAATTCTCTCTACCGGTAAATCACACCGTCACGAACATTCATTTGCAGTACCAAAGTACACAGTAATGCGTTTCAATACCCAAAAATAAACGGGAATACCTTTATCTGTTTTAACCAATCCTAAAAAGTTAACGCTATTATTTTCAATGCCAAAATCGAGGTTCTCTATATACAGTATCTATCTATAAATAATAATATATAAGCTTGACGAAAATCATGGGGCTCATTATTATTTATGACCGTTATTTTTTATAACCCCGATCCCCCGCACACATAACAATTTACTGCTGTAACGTACGATTTCTCTAAAAACATTATAAATAAGTAAATTCCCAGGAAAACATAAAGATCTGTTAACTGTCAGTTAAAGGCATGATCAATATCGAATCGTTGCCAAACAGCTTATCTAGGATTAAGGGTAAAATTTAGAAAAGAAACATAACTGGCTTAGTTTTACGGGGTTTCAAAACTATTGATTGCTACCAGAAAAAAATGACTAAGCACGAGTCGGACTCGCCCGTGGAGGGTTCCGCAACAGCAAGTAACATACAATAAAATAATTTTGATTTACTTAGACACCTTCTACAGCTTTAATATGAAAAAATAGTGGTTCACCGTTTATGACGTTTAAAAAAAACTACACACCAGAAATCGTTCAAACTAAATTTCGTTGTTAGATTTTATGATCATCATTTAAATTTTTTGATTTTATCAACCCCATAGTTTAGAATATAGAGAGGGGGACACACTTTTTTCAAATTTGGAAGTGTCTCTCGCGCAAACTGTTTAATGTATAATAAAATGGTATTAGAAACCTCGATATCATTTTTAAATAGCTATACAAGGGGGGGAGGGGGTGGGTACGATGAAAAAATATTTTTTCGAGTTTCAGTTCAATGTATGGGGAACCCTAAAATATATTATAATTTTTTCAGGCTTCTTGTCAAAACCTAATAGCGGTTCACAGAAGACATACAGGCGGACGGACGGACGGACGACGGACGGACAGACAGACAGACTTGGCGAATCTATAAGGGTTCTGTTTTTTGCCATTTGGCTACGGAACCCTAAAAAGATAGTAGGAAAGAACCATATGTTTCCATTTAAACAGTAAAATGTCACACAGTACTCTCGTATCTGTGAAAAGTTGACATTTTACAAAACATATTTACCAATTAATATGAAACTGCAACAGTCACTGCAGAGGCGTTAAAGCCGTATACAGCAACGAGAATTATTAACAAATCCTGTTGGGTCCCTGGGTCTGGCGGCATTGACAAATCTGGGATAACATAATTAAAAAACTTTTTAAACCAATTGCACCAAATACGTTAATGGCATAAAACCGAACACATGGATCGTATCTTTGACTTCAAATCCTTTCCCGCACTGAAGCCAAATTTCTATCTCAAACTTAGAACTGTAAAACAGTAGGATAAAGTTCAAAATAATTCAGTTCTTTCTTGACCATAGACTTTATATATATCCAAAGGGTTTACAGCTATCTATTGTTTCAACAACCGTTGACCATAGACAAAACGGGATCACAACAACAAACCGAAGGAGCTCCAGTCCCGTAATTTAGAGAACTCGAACTCCATCGAACAATAAGGTAAGGCTTTGGAAATTTGTCAGGAAGTGACTGGATGGATTTGTTCCGCGGCGACTATCGCCTGCCAATATAAACAAGTTAATTAATCACTCCTCCGATTCCAACTTCAGTGATCCTTATCGCTTTCGGAATACGATTCATTTTTGCGGGATACACTCCATTGTTTATCGCTGTACTAACTGTAATAGTACGACACTGCTATATTCTAAGGCCAGTTGACAACGCACCCGGGGTTAATGAACGATTAATACTCTGGGTCCTATTTGTTTATCAACTAATAAAGATATAAATTGTCTTGATGTTATGCTCCACATATAAATTATATAATCATAAACTTTGTTAATTCTGGAGTTAGTTACCTAATTGATTTAAGTGATGAAAAGTTACTTGACTAGGATTTTCGTAGCTACGCATACGTAGCTATGCAAAGAGTTTTTGCAGTACAAGTTAAAAGTAATATTATTTGCTTTGATAGATAGAAATATACGACGGCTTGAATATAATCGCCTTAGAATATGGCACGTCTCATATTATTAAATAACACTATATATTTTATTTACCTATAAGAAAAATATAATAAAACAGAAAAGTACATTCAAGAAATATAATAAAAGCTGTCATTTCAAAGTATCATCTTTTTTTCACAAATACCAGACGCATGTCATCCCGTTCAAATGCTAAAAAAAACACGTTTCCCCAGAACAGCGTACAAAAACAATGAATCGCGTGCACACTATGCATATTTATAACATAGCTAGTATTCACAACGTTTAAATTCCTTTACATTTAGCTAGCATGAGATCGAGGCGGTTTTTCAATGACAATATTACATTGTTATGAATAAAGTGCGCGTGAGATCAGAATGGTAATCATGTGGACGCGCTGATATGAATATAATGCATAAATTAACTCATCAAAAATATACAGACGCTCCGAACTACGAACGAACTGTGAACAGCGTACTGTTCAAGGCATTTTTACAGTCGACAAGAATTTTTTCATTGATTGACTGCTGTTGGTGTTTTTGGAATCTAAGCATTGTATTATTTTAGTTAAAATGTATTACTCAGTTTCCTTGGTTTCTAGGTGATAACGTGAATTACCACAATATATTTATAATCATATAAATGAATTGAATTTTAGTTGCAAATGCGGTTTCATTTCTGCACAGATTTCGTAATTTTAATTAACTGCTAATCAGGAAAAAGAGGACAAAATTGAGTTGCGGTTAAAACTAATTAATGTTAAAATTTTAATAATCCACCATGCATTTGAATTGACAAAAACTGTTTGACCACAATACAAGTACACATTTTCCCTATTTATTCATAATATCATTATCGTAATGAATGAATCGTTTACATTCAATTGTATATTGTTTTAGATACAATGCTTTACTTTCAGCGCATATTTAGTGAGATCAGTACAACACATGGCGCATGGTATCGAGAACAATGCGATAGCTGCGACGAGGCGCCAACGACGATGTCACCGGTTAATTTGAGGCATTCCATGAAGCACACCTAAACGCAGACCTGTTCGAATCATAAAAGGTGATTCTAATGTACGTATCTCAAAAAGGTATATAGAAAAGTAATTTTCGCAAGTTAAAAGATGCCACTGTATGAACGACTGTGAATATTATTTCATTTAATAACACCTCAAGCACAGACATCCGAATATACAATATTGGGAAATCTGTGACCTCAAGTAATCCATACAGCACGCTTCCAAAAAATACTACTCAGGGTAAATACAATAGTCAGAGTATACTTAAGAATGGATTATCCTCTCAAGATTATTTTATCCATGTATGTATTCCTAGTACTTTTCGGAAGAGCTTTGTTTTCTTCCTAACTTTCCTTCTCTGTAGTATGAATATTTGATTTTGTGTACCGTTTTATTCCTTAGCCCCCTCATATCATCATCAACATCAGCATATAATAGGGCCCTTATTCCGCTTATTTTAGAAATGCGCCCATTCTATCTTTTTTGTGTCTCAATAGTTATATAAACCGTTAGCTTAACTGTGAAACGGACGTCAAATAAGTAGTATAATACAGTCGCCATCACATATATATGAGCAGACAAGGTGACCAAATACATCTGAACAATTTAAAATATCAATAAATTCTATACAGTACAAGTTACCATTAATATCTAAACAACAACCGCTTCAATAATATCTGAGCAAGTGCTTGTCAATAACTTCTATACACACAACTTTTCAATAATATCTTCATCATGGACATTCATCTTTCGCGAGTGCCGTGAGAGGCAGTTTAACCCTTTGACCGCCGCTTACGGATATAACCGACAGAAAAATATTTTTCTATTGTGTATGGAATCCGTGTACCAATTAAGACACAATTATCGATTGGCCGTATTTTAAAAATCAGCCGACTAAGGCCAGGTCTTCTCACACAGCACAGTCGCCTCACAACGTGTACAATGTTCGGACTCGTAGGTGCGCGTTGTGGAACTCTTAACCCTTTAACGGCCACTGACGGATATACCCAACCAGTGGCGTGCACTCCATATATGCAATAAGCATTGTACCCTGTGCCTCCAGACAACCCGGAAAATTGCCAACATATTAAATTATTCCTACTTGTACAACCATTATCCTCTACAGATTTGAAACCATAGGCGATCTGCTGTCATCAACAGCACTCAATTGATAAAAACATAATTTATTTATTGTTTTTGCGATTAGTGTCACTCACTTTGCATAACCTACTTATAATCTCTGTGCACGCCTCTGTATCCAACAAAAACAATAGTGTTTCCACTATGTCTGGCATCTTGGCGGTTAAACGGTTCAGGTGCGATTCGTCTACGTGTTTGTTTGGGTGCACTACGTGGAATACACCGTTCATTTATCGCGCGTACACCACCGCGCCGGTCGCTATCGCCCGTGATAGATTGACTCCGAGATACCGCGTCAGAACTCATTAAGCTCCACGACCAATTGCTATCGAGAACTGACAAATATCGTGTCACAAGCGTGGCCCCACACGCTTGCTTATCAACCGGCCGACATATCAACATAATGAGGTGATAATGATTTAACATCAATTAACAAACCAAACTCAACGTAACGTGAGCGTCAGTGGCTCAATGGTGTGAAAGTTGCCCTCCTACCGGAGGGCTGAGGTTCAAATCCCGCCACGTACCAATGTGTTTTGAAAACATATGTACGTTATCCGACGCTCTTACGGTGAAGGAAGACATCGTGAGGAAACCTACGCGCACGCATGCGAAGATATTCAAAGGTTGTGCGTGAAGTCGTCCAACCCGCACTGGGCCCGCGTGGACGACGGACCTAATCACCGATTAATGATCTGATGATGATGAACAAACCAATTCAACACACACGCTGTGATATATGTCCAGGTGGAAATAAAAGAACAGTTTTAAAGTTCGCCAAATTACATTCAAATATCACGTTATACATTAAGTCATTCCAAACGTTTGTTTACCAAGCTGGTCTAATAATTTACATTTCGTGTAATTTATTCAAAAAGAAGGTAATAACTGTAGCCATTTAGTAAAAATAAACAACATTATGGAACATATGTCTTCTTTTAATGGGTTTACTCTACTATAATCGATGGATAATAGTACTATAAATATTAATGACCACGATAAACGATAAGAGACGTTACCATTATGCGGTAACAATTAGGTTTATGTATACCGGCCGACCTTGTCAGCTAAGATCTTAATCCATCGCTAACCCAGTGTATCTAACGGATACACCTACTTGAATAATAGTTGCCCGACCATTTAAGGGATTGTTTACCAAGCGAGTACAGTCAAGAGTCGGTAAACAAAAAAGCCACAATGAGCCTAATCTCGGCTTAAAGACTGCGCGTTGTCAAATATGGGAAGAACTCGACCTCCCGCGGCCGACGACTTGGGAGGTCCACCGGTACCAAGCCGAATTAATCGCTTACAAAGCATGCGATAGTGACGCCACCTAACACCCCGTGAGAACGCTTCACCGTACCTACAACTTAAAACAACTTGTCTCAATCTCCAAACGCTATCTTGTTACCGTCGGCAATGCATAAATCAATTTACTTGCGTATCATCTTAACAACACTCGTACATCTTTTCCCATTGTCAGCTGGGAAAAGCGTAATGAATATTTTATTCGGGTGTATTTGAATAGGTCGTTTCTCTTAAGAGCTGCCCATCGCGTTTATAAAATGACCCTTTGTGACTTCAACACAAGTGGATGCATGTCGCACGTATCTAGTCGTCGGAATATTTTAATATATGAATTTGTTAGGTGTGCCCGTGTCACCGAGAGCTATACATCGTCACGGTTAGTGTGCGGCGTAAAAAATATGAATATTTTAGCCTCATGGTTCGGCTAAAGAAAAAAGTCACAACTACCGCGAACCGTCCTACACGGAAAGCTGCCACAATTTTAAATTTGTAAACGGTACGAAAGGTTTTATAAATCCGAGGCAGAATTGCCGGGGTTTTCACAAAATCGTTACCAAATCGTTCAAACAAACAAAGGTTTTTTTTGCTGCGCGTTTGTTCAGCGCTAATGCTTTCGTAAGATAAATAACGAACCGATAAAAACATTGTCCATTTCCAGAACTGTACAAAGATAATGTTTATTTATGAGATGTGTTAGCAATCAACCACCTGGTGGTAGGTGGCAATTGAGATTTGACTGCGTTCAAAATGTAATCTGAAACGCTGATTACAAAATTAATTATTCTCAATACCTCAAACCATAGTTAAGATTATCCACACTTAGAATTTTTTATATGTTTAATTACAAAAAAAAATGGAGTAAAAAGGTTGTTAATTCTTTAATTTAAAATAGTGTTGTAATTCACAACAAATACAATGTTACTAGGTCGTTTTGAAGAAACAAAAAGTAGCTCATTGGTCTTTTTACATTGTCAGTGACGATCACTATCATAAAATGCCTTTCTCACCCTTGAACCCGGTACACAGCCAAACCAATTACCAATAGTATAACTATACTAGCTTTTGCCCGCGGCTTCGCTCGCATTAAATTCGGGATAACACGGTACTTTCATTTATCACTATACATAGGATTTCCCCTCCCTCCAACTTTAAAGGTTTCGGGGTCAATTTCAGAATTTTTTATTAGCAAAAAATATGTTATAGTGAGCTAACCTTAAAAGATATACATACTGTCGCGGACTTTTTTGTAGACCTTTAAAAGGAGAACAATACTCTCATACATGACTTTTGTGTAACTTTAACCGTTTACGCAGCGTACGCAGCGGAAGCTCCAAGTATGAAAAAATACCCCCGATTTTGAAACATTTTTCATTACTGCTCCGCTTCTATTACTCGTAGCGTGATGATATATAGCCTATAGCCTTCCTCGATAAATAAGCTATCTAACACTGAAAGAATTATTCAAATCGAACCAGTAGTTCCTGAGATTAGCGCGTTCAAACAAACAAACAAACTCTTCAGCTTTATATATATTTGTAATACATACGATAAGGTACCCAGTACCGACAACATGCGAAAAGTTGCTAATGGAATCTGGATAAAAAGAGGAATATATCATATTGTATGACAATAAACTTTAGTATCAATACTACCATTGTCTCTAATGTACTAATACAATAAATTCCTTGTATGTTAATTTGGTAAATAGTACTTATTAAATATACCCCTAGTCATTGATTTGTTAAGACACAGTTACGGCTAAACGCTGACAGCTCAAACACTAAACACAGTACAAATAAACAAACTAAAACTGATTTGGCACTGATTGTGGTCTTACCTAAATTAGCCAGTGGGACGATCCATTGAGGTGAGATGTAAATGTCAGATTACTACACCGACCGTGTAATGGCGTCTACATGTGATTTAAATAAATAAAAATATATCATCATTACAGCCTAATGTGTCCTGCTGAACGAAGGCCTCTCGTAAATTTTCCTTGCGGACAGACAACTAGCAGTCGAGATCCACATCCGTCTGCTACTCCCCAGCTTAACCAGGGCATCGCTCCAACTCGGGCCTTCGTTTCTCTTCTCGTTTCGAGGACGCTACTTGAAAACCTTTCCGATGGCTGATGGCGCGGAAAAGAATATACAAAGTCAAAGTCAAAAACATTTATTTCAAATTAGGCTTACAAAAAGCACTTATGAACGTCAAAAAATATCATCATCATCAGCTCATTAAACGTCCCCACCGAGGGGCACGAGCCTACTCGTATAGGGTGATTAGGCCTTAATCGTCGACGCGGGCCCAGTGCGGATTGGACGACTTCACACACAACCTTCGAATCTCTTCGCAGGCGTGCATGAAGGTTTCCTCACGATGTTTTCCTTCACCGTAACAGCGTCGGATAACGTACATATATTTTCAAAAATTCGAAAATACATTGGTACGTGTCGGGATTTGAACCTCAGCCCTCCCGGTAGGAAGGCGACAGTCCACACCACTGAGCCACCGACGCTCTTCAAAAAATATACAAAAATATAATAAGAAACGATTAAAATACTAAACTAAAAATATGAGTTTTGATGCTTTGACCAACCACTGAAGTGCTTTTTTTCTCAAGCTCAACATTGTAGCCTTTTTTAAAAACAATTCCTTAATGTAACAATATATCATAAACACTGAAATAGCTGAGCAGTTTAAGACCACGGATTTTTATCACATAAATATTCGTCAATAGTGTAGTACCCTTTTTTAGAAAGGTGTTGTTTGATTCTAACTTGAAACATATGAAAGGGCAACTCTACAATATTTTGCGGTACCTTATTGAAAAACTTTATACATGTTCCTATAAAAGATTTACCTATTTTATGTAGTCTCAAGTCCGGAACAGCAAGTTTGTTTTTATTCCTAGTATTAAAATTGTGTAATCTCAATTTTCGCAAAAAACTCCAATTGCATCTTGCTTATCCTCCCAGGCATCAAAAATATGCTTAATTAGTGCAATCCCTGCGTCAGTAGTATTTTTATTTTTGGTGAAGCCAAACTGTTTTTCATGTAATAATTTATTAGCGTTAAAATGTGAAAGCAACTGATTAAGTATATTTTTTTCGAAAATTTTTACACCAGCATAAACTTCTTAACCGCCAGGATTCCGGACACAATTGGCCTTCCCTAGATGTTTTCCTCGCGGACCGATAACTAACAGTCGACATTCACATCCATCTGCTATTCCCCAGCTTAAACAGGTCATCTCTAAACCTCAGTGGGGTCTACGCTTCTCTTCCCATTGTAGGGACGCTACTTGAAAACCTTTCCGATAGCCGATGGAGCGGAAAAGAATATACACCAGCATTACATTTTTAACCGCCAGGATTCCAGACCCAGTAGAGAATCTACTGTTTTTGTTGAATATATCCGTCAGCGGCAGTTAAATGGTTAATACAGCGGCATCTCACCTCAATTAAGGGGGTGAGATGACTGTATTAAAAACGCGTTAAGTCACCAATAGATTTCCTATTTAGCCTGGATTCCCGGCGTTCAATGGGTTAAGATAAGGAAAAATTACATGAATACTATTTTTGTAAATAATATAGGTACATAGAAACACCCAGACCAATACAACAGTCATGTTCACGCGCACAAACATTTTTGTAGGTACTATCCGACGATCAAACCCGGCACCCGTGGTTATCACACCAAGGGTGCCGGGTTTGATCCTTCGACTTCTTAAACATTACCTACACCACATGGGTTCTAGTTGTTTAATTTATACCTTATTTTTATATGTGACATGTTTTCGTGTCTGTAAAGTGTCATTGGATCAATGTATTGAGGTATTAGGTGTGATGAGTTATAAAGGATAATCAATTTAATAGCGTAGTTTAATGGTCTATTACTTCAATATCATAAGTGTATGACATGTTTTGTTAATATAATGAAGTGTAGCTTCACGTTTTTAATGTTACAAACTATTTCATAAATATTTTTTTAAATTCCAATACTTATGAAGTCATGAATATTATGTAAACTTAAAACAAAGTCGTAAGGCGCCTAATTTTAATTAAAGTAATTTTAAGTAAAGTAAGCGTTCATAATATGCAACAACAAATGTATATCGCTCATCAAACAAGTTTGCTTCGCCTTATAACAAAGCACAGTACAGCATACGATTTAGTGTCAGATAAATAAACGTATCCCAATATCTAGCAGTATATTTAAATTATACACTAGAGTCGATTACTTTTAGAATACACCTCCACACGATATAAAAACTACGGCAACAATGAAGCCATTACGATAACAAGTATCACAAAAATGTTCACGTGCCCACAATAGACCACCGATATACTCAATTTAGTGTCGCTTGTCATTACTGTGAGATAATTTACGAGCCAACAGCCGAGCATAGCAATGAGACACTACGCTCACCAAATTGATCAACTACACACCAATTGTTTCGGAGACAATGTTCGCCATAATAGCCCCCCAGGGGTTCTCAACGCGAATTATTCAACACACTGTTACGACAATGGTGTTAACCCTTTTATGACGATGTTCGTACACCGCACAAGTTCACGGTACAACACAGATGTGTTGCACGTTTACTAAATCGCGGCATTAAGGTCTGGTGTAGTGTTTACTTTTATTACACTGTACTACTGCTACTTTAGTCCAATAACCTACTAAATGTGAGAATGTATGGAACAAACACTTAGGTATGCTCTTAGGATCGTTACAAACCATTGTTGTTCGAGGTGTTTCTTAATTAATTCGTAAGAGAAATATTTAATTCAAAACCTGATACAGATGTTTTGGTTATTACGAATATACCTTTTTTTCTCACTAGAAAAAAAAATGTTACTAACATATTTTATAAGAAAAAAATTGTTACTAACACCTGTGGGCCATAACTATGATGTCTGAATATTTTTTTTTTAAATGCGTTGTTGTTACTATGGCGACAGCTAAAAGTATGCTTAAACTTTTTAATTCCCAATAACATTAAGTAGGTAAAAACGATATGGTACTGAGATACTTCCATCACTTAAATTAATATGTTTTTTTACAATGCCTTTAATATCCTCCGTGCCACGTATATGGGCACGATACTATGTCAAAACCATCATAGTTAAATACACCTCCAAATGTTTAGAGCCACTGGCCGACAGTTAACGGATACTCAAATCGAAATTCGTATGCAATTACGAATGCGCGCCACGTGCCGCGAAAACGGCCACATAATCCCCAAGGGCGGAGAACAATAGTCACAAGATATGTTTTGCATGTCACAAGTAGACCGATCGGCAAGTACATGGCGTGTTCGAGTCATTAGCATGCCGAAAACGGTCATCCCGACGGACCCAAGGACATATTTTAACGACGGCGCCAATCGCTGATGTAATCGAACGTCCCTACCGCACCAACCTTGGAACAATAACGTCATATTCAAATTTCGGCGTTTCAAAACATGCCCGTACTCTACTCCTTACAACAAGACAGACACAACTTATACGACACGTGTTTACAGCGCGTACTGTCAGCTAAAATGCATTAAAATTGTATATGCAACATAAACAGCTTTGCGAATACGAATGAATAAATGAAATAACTAACGTGAAACGTCGTGATTGTGGAAAAACACCATTTTGTTGCCGTGTAGTGTTGAAATTTATTTAGCCGAACAAAGGGTACTCACTTCCAACCGGTGGAGTATCTCGAAAAGAGCCATATTTCGTTGCTGTGCGGCCGAAAACAATGGCACCGTTTTCGCGCCCGCTGACAGTTGCACGGCCTCTGCAAATAACAAAAATAATACGTGGTTAAAAAAAAAATATGGAAACACATAAAAACCCACTCTTTTCGACGTGCAGAATTAAAAATCCCAAAAGCCAATAATTCACGTGGAGACTTAAACGCGGACGATTTTCATTTCCTCCGAAACGGGGAGGGCGCTCTTTTTGAGGGAATTCGCACTGTGCGGAAATTACTAGTGAAAACGGTATCGCCGAGCCGAGAGCGGATATCCTCTGCGGACAATCGCGCCAGATGAGGATTCGAGGGAAATCTCACGAGCACGCGAGGGCCACTCTCCAAATAGGTAGGTATCAGTAAGTCGGGACAAATTTGTTATCTCGAGTGCCTGTGTACTGCAGCGGTACATTCCGCCGCAGTAGGTACACGCCGTTAAACCGCTACTATCTAAGGATGTTATAAAGCGTCGGTAGCTCATTTGTGTGGACTGTTTGAATTCGAAAAGACATCGCCACGTACCGATGTCTTTTCGAATTTTCGAAATAATATGTTTGTTTATCCGACGCTCTTACGGTGAAAGAAAACATTGTGAAGAAACCTGGGCACGTCTGCGAAGAAATTCAAAGGTTATGCGTGATGTCGGCCAATCCACACTGGGCCCGCTTGGACGACTAAGGCCTACACACCCTTTACCAGTAAGCTCGTGCTTTTTGGTGGGGACGTTTAGTGAGTTTAGATGATATTAATGATTTAAGGATGGCTGTTGTTAACACCTACTAATCCGCATTGAGCCTGCGTGGTAGGTTACAGTTAAAACTCTCCAAAGCCATGCTATGTAGGAAGGCCTGTGCCCTGTAGTAGAACATTATACATGACGGTCTTAACAGTGAGACACAATCAGCGGCCATTAGTTCCAGCCATTTATCGCCACTCGTTTACACTAACGTTGCAGTAGTTCATATAAATTATCTCAATTACTGTTCAGTTTAATTTAAATAGGCATGTTAACGCGCGGTTCATGCGCAACCTTATATAGCTTACTGACACACATTCGTTGATATATCGACAAATCTCAATAATGGTATTCAAATTGATTTCAAGAACCTTTCGTTAAATACTTATTATCTTCTAAATAATGCTCAGGAGATCCCATGAAAAGAAAATTCGACTTGTACAATCAAATGCAGTGCATTATGCAATTATAAAAGATCTACACTAGAAATTATTCACGAATTTATTGTTAAAGTTATTCCTTAAGCTCTATGCCCCGCAATTTCGTTCGGTAACCAGCAGAATAAAAATTTACATTCAAGGGTGGTAGTTATTCAAATTCTATTAATAAAAGGGGTGTGCTGTAAAGAATTTCTGTTGAAAATATTTATTTTTCTACAAATGCTAGTGCAACAATGGCCGTGGGATGTGTAATGGCACATTGTAATGCAGAGAAACAAAGCGGTTAGGAGTTAACTAGAAATTTATATACGCGTATGGTATGCACATAGAATTAAAGTTAAGTCCGGACCGGAATACATTTATCCTTTGTTAGGGCTCGCCTGTCCAGAAGCCGGGAAGTTCGCTCCGATACCGCGGCGGTATCACGTCTTACACAATTTATTTAGGACCGGCCAAAGTTAATTTAGAACCCATAAGTCAGAGCTGATCTCGGATGTTATCATTAACCTTTTGTAGAGAAACTTTCGTGAAAATACTCCCGAAGATAGAAGATCTAAAATCTGTCGTTTCGGGTGAAAAGCGGAGGACGTAAGTATAATAATTACATTTACCACTGCATCTGTCATGGACAAGCGTGTCACTTAGCATCAGGTGAATTATTCGTTTCAATCAATTCGCAACATAATAATATACTTCAATAATTTTGAATTGTTAACTAGGCACCTTTTTGTCAGCAATTTTACTTACAGTTATTACGGAAGTCATTATATTTTGAAATATTATTATATCTTATTATATTAAGAAAGAAACACCCGACTTATTGCAAGACACCATTATTATTTTTTCTAAATACCGTAATATATATAGCATCCTAATTGCGTCCTAGCTCGGCAGATGCAATGTCGGTAGTAAAATCACAATAAATTCTAAGTCATCAATTTGTAAAATACGCAGAAATGCGGGCTCCCGACCATAAAGCAATATTGGGAGAAATTGACAGGGATGAACCATTAATTCAAATAAGTCGTAATATCCAATTAAGACGTTATAATGTAATCCATCATCATCATAACTTGATCATTATATTTTTTAAAATATGGCAGTATTATTTTTATAGTGAAGGTACAAACAGACTGATAAACAATCGGATTCACCCTGGTGTCAAAGTTTCTAAGCCGCTTAACTAGGGTTTAGCTAACGACCGCCAAATGACAATCGCTATATTTTTTCTATTAAAAGAATTTACTCACAAATGAATTCTATTACCGTCTATCTATCAAAACCGAATAAAATGTTTTGACTTTGACTAATTAACACCGCGTGATTTGAACCCGCACAATAGCTAACTCCCAGACAAAAGCCATCATAGCCACCATTAGGATAAAAATCTGGACTTCCCGTTTACTTCATAATTTCTAGAAAATATCGACTTGTTATCCTGTATGTCGCTCATTTAATTCGAACTTTTTTGTGATATGTGTTAGCAATGAAGCGGCAACCCACCATGTGAAAAGTAACTACGGTCACCAAAGCACCAATTATGCTGAAAAGAAACCACAGTACATGGTGGTAACTTGTGACGTCGAGATATTAAGCAACAAGCATATCAACATCGAATAAAATGTCAGACTGACGCAGTCGCCCTTATTCTATCCTTTCAGTATTCGATCACATTCTTCTCTAAGACCAATTCACCAAGGTCGAGCCCGTCTACACAAGACGCGTCGTTCTAATTATGCAACAATGTATTGATTGCAGCAATAGAGGCCTTTGAACTGCAGTAAAACTTTACGAACTATACTTTGCCCTATTTGAAATGGCTATTATACTTGTATTAACATAAATAGGTTTCCTAATTTATACATATTTCAGTAGTGACAGAATAAGAACAGATTTCGATGCTATAAACTTGATCGTGATGAATCCAGCGCATTTTGACAGCCTATTTTCTGTAAAACCTATGTGACCTATGTGGTGGACGCGATACAGATTAAAGTGTCAGGTCTCCACTTAGCTACTTCTACACGAACAAGAACTGTCCCAATGACTTTCATTCGGAGAAAATCTCAAACTGTAACCCACTGCGATCCAGCGCGTATTCTCGAGTCACCACAGCCGCATTCGCTAATAGGTAGGATGCACTACTACCAGGTGCGATTGACAACAGTTTCAAAAGATGAATGCTACAACAATTCAACGGATTTCTGTGACCTCAGGTCATGCAAATGTTCATGGGCGGCGGTGTCACTTACCATCAGGAAAACCGAACCGTATGCTCGTTTGCTTCTGTTAAAAAAAATGACACTACTGAAATGTAGTGTATTTTTTTATTTCGTATTTTTATATCATAATATGAAAAGTATACCATGTGGTGACAGCTGATTATGATAAAATTGCTATAAAAGGCAGGCTAGGGACAAAATATTAAGCAGATAACGGGTAGCAGAGCCCTCTCATTACACTTACCTTTTTATGTGCTGCTATTTCTAATCCCGCCTGCAAGCGTATAATTAAGACAACACTAAGTAAAGTATGTTATCTCTTGATAGCAGTACCTATAAATGGTTATGTTGTCTTAATTATAACTCTAGCAGTGAATTATTAATGACTAAAACTATATATAGTTAACTATGAAAGTTAACTATATGAAAAGTACAGCCAACCGCTAACATATTTTATTAAAATATAATTATGCTTAGAAGACCACCCACTGCCTACTGTACTATAAACTACTACTACATAAAAGATTTCATTATAATTTCACATTCATTCGGTTATAAAAGCATAATTTCATTCAATTCCCCGTCAACCTTCTTACGCAGGCACTTACAATAAACGCCAGTTTTAATTTACTTTAAAAAAAATCACAAGTCACTAATTCCCCGTGACCTACATTCGCACAAAGCAACTTTTAGCCCACGAGAGCCGTGTGCTGAAATAAATATTAATCTAAGCGGCCACTGCGAACTTTGGGTGTCATAAAAACTATTTAACGGTGTTAAAGTTCACAGATAAAGGATAATGCTGATACATTTATTACTGTGGCGATATATTTACAACATAATAAATATATATTTACCCCGTGGCATTCAAAAAACATTAAGCTGTTGGTCCGGCTACTATCCAACGATACGTATTAAGCCTGTATGGAGCAACACCATGTACTACAATGGGACATTGTAAATGCTATTTTCTGTTGAAAAATAACCAAACAAAAGACCGAATTTCCATTACACGGATGTAAGAACATGTTACCGGTTGTAAAACTGCAAGTACTTATTGAACAACTTCCTCCAAGATAACTTTTTTTTTTATAACATAGGGAGGCAAACGAGCATGCGGTTCACCTGATGGAAAGTGTCACCGCCGCCCATGGACATTTGCAACAGCTGAGGTCGCAGGGATGCGCTGCCGGCCCTTTCAACTTATGCATGATGTTAGTTTTCAGAAGCTGTTGAATTGTTTGCCTGTTTAAGAGTTAAGTTGCTTGATCTAAATAAACCTGATCTTTATGTGCCAGCAACTTACATTACGGCATCGAGCCAAATATGGTGCCTGCATGCTCGCTATATACGGTCTCCATTCATTCTATAAAAAGCTTAGGTTATATCTTTATTAACATCATTTCGGCATACTCATTCTGCGATTACGAGTATGCATATGAGTTTAGAGTATGTATATTTGAGACAGCTAAGTATGTATCTTACTAAAACGTTACATAGAAGATTTCTGCCCTCAGTGAGGTTCGATTTATAGTAATACTAGCTGCGCCCCACTGTGCTACCTGCAGTCTAAGATGTAGTAAAACCTAGTCTAAGAGTTAATCCAGACTTTGAGCCATCTCTATACTAAATTCATTAAATCGTTTCTCGCAATTACATTTTTCGCATTTAAATTGTTCTTTTTTGTGTTAAACAAAATCATACGTACACCAATATTGGTACTATAGTTAAGAAACAACCAGTACCGTAACATTTGTACATATTTGTATAGGTAATACACAAGGAAACAAAAAACTAATTTAGTTGATCTGTTGTTCATTCCTCATCGTACAAACTAAAGCTCATTTGGGGGTCATGGCGCCGTGTAAATGTCTATCTGTATAAGAATATAATATTATCTACGTATTTTTGAGCCAAAACACGTAACACAAAATTGTGTCCATCTATTACCGAAAAACAAGGATATTTCGTGACCCTTCCCTGGGGCATTACGATGGAGAGCCACTCTACACTAGGTATGACAAAAAATAAAAGATCCCTAACGTGCACATACAATATGGATGTTGCCTGAATGATAAATGATGAAACGAAATATACCCAATGCCCATACCTCCTACAAAGAAATTGTTAGTCTTTGAGAAAACTAGTACTATACACGAATTTTTACTTGAAATTATACTTTAATATATAAATAAATATCCACTGACAATCACACAGCACCATCTAGCCCCAAATTAAGCGTGAGCTTGAATTACGGTCACGAAACAACTGATAAACAAACATACTTCTATACATTTTTTTGTAATTACATACATATTATACATAGAAAACACCCAGATATATTGATAACACGTAAGTATCATAACTGCTTCCTAATATGCTGAACGAAGGCCTCTAATGACTCACCCGGTGACGGATCCCTAGCAATAAACATGCATTAGCTGCTCTTTACCTAGACGAAGTCATCAGTCCATCTGGTTAGGGCTATTTTACGCCACTGGGGAATCTTATGTCATATAATTAATGATGATTTGATAGAAATCGTGACTGAAATCATAATTCTACAATGCCAAAACGCATTTCTGCGACTTCTAAAGCTGCGGTGTACACTTACCACCAAGTGACTATTTCCTTAAATAGTATCCGCTTATCAACCTTATTTGATGCTTATTTCCTCATACCTACGAAATTAAAAAGCTATCTAAAAGTTATTAGATTTAACTATTGTTAGCCTATTGATTTAAACTAAATAATTAATTTTAAAGTAAATTAATTTATATGAAACTAACTTTAAGTTAACGACTCCTGTGCGGTGTAATTTCGCTGCCATTAATGGTGCTATACATTTTTCACAATGAATTAACCGACTCTTGAGTTATTTTAAGTGAAACAAAACAGCTTTTAAACGATACCGTGACATTAAGAACTTTCTCCCGAAACACTATCCGATAATGGTAGTAGGGGCGTGTCGATTTAGGGCTGACCTGGGTATACAAATATGTATGATACGAACTAAATGTATTTAAAATAGTTATATCCGCAGCGCCATCGAACCACTCTTTACGCAAGAAGCAACCTATGGGTACTAAACAACTGATAAACATACTAAAACACTTTATTTTCTTTGTATTTTTTGAAAATACATTATTATTACTAGAACTTAATTGTTCATAGAAACACAAAAACAATCAGACATGTCCATGTACACATATGTGTGCACTGCACGGGGATAAAACATGGAACCCTTGGTGTAATGGCGGACTTGTCCATCAACCATACAGGTCATCAAAATTATAAATCAGATTTAAAAGTTAACCCTGTGTTCAAAAGATTTCTTTGCACACATTTATAAAAGGGTCAAAGCGTCGTGAATACTGTCAATTTAAAAATTAGGACAGCCCTATACATAGCAGCTAGCTGAGCGTTGAAATATTTAGAGTAAGGTTGGAAACGCGGCCTTGTTCCGTACAAAATTCTACCTTAAGAATAAACTAACACTTTAACCGTTATTCTCTTTTTTTCTTAAACATTTGAATGCTATCTCACATGCTGCGTTTGAATGCTATCTCACATGATGGAGGGTGACGATCCAGCCTAAGTTGTATCACGCAAACTCAAATAATGCTTATTTACTCTTGCCTTGAAAACCCCTAAATTGTACGTATCGGAAAACAGACGCAGAAATGTCACAACTCAGAATAGAGTGATTGAAGAAGAAGGTTCATATGTATAATAACAGACTTTAAAGAGTAAAGAAATACTGCTATTTTTGGGATTGCTTCTAATGTGATGACGTAAATAATTACATTTTTCCGCTTACTACAAGATTTGTCAAAATAATGTTTTAAATACAACGTTCACAGTTTTTCTGCAGTGTATTTAGTATCAGCATTGCACCTGTGCGAAGCCGGGGTTGGTCGCTAGTACTTTAATAAAAAATACTTAAGTACTATCTGTAAACTTTCTTTGTATAGAAATTGAAACACACTACTGCGAACATATAAATGCAGTAAGATGAAATGTAAAATGAGCGTTCGCAGTTCAATGTAGTCAGCAACAACTTCGTTGTATGAATAATCAGTTTACCTAAAAGAGTAGTGGTGTCTAGAAAGTTGTGAAAATGTTTTTGGTAAATAACCAAATTTCATATTATTATAACGCCAAGAATAGATACCTAGGATTACTTTTTAATATTAAGGCGATAACCAGCTCCCAGTATCGAATGATGAATAATCATTTAAACAAAATAAAAGACCGTTAGATCTCTCAGCAGGTCAGAGGTTACCGATAACCGTCATAGATGTCTTTTGTACAGCAATGTCGGCTTGTCACGTACGCATTCAGCCTACACTTAATTCTTTAATAACTTCCCCATTCATATTGCATTTCAATGAAGCGTTTTTATAACACAAATATCAATCCCTTTATAAAAAAGGATTCTTTATACTGGTATCTGTACAAGTTGATAATGATAGAGCAATTATAATTTCCGCTGCATAAGATTTATTCAGGAACAAATTTGTTTAAGTATAAGTTATTAATTACTCAAAGAAGACTTGTTGACTGACAGAATGTATAAGAATTTGCTTGTTTTCCTTTATTTTTAAACATTGCCTTTTGTAATAATCAACAAAAAGCAATTAAGACGTTGTGAATCAGAAAAGGTAAAAATGTAAATACGGAAATAAATGGAAAGAGCACTGATATAAAAGTACCATTAGGGCTATCAGTAAGACCACAAAGACGGAGGTAGCATTAGAAATCTAAGTATCCTCAGTATCACGCTCTGACCCGTTTCACACGTGAACCTTTCATGACATTGCACGTAGGGTTACCACATGAAAAAAAACCGCGGCTCTAGCGTACGCGTTACAACTTGCAGACATCGCGTGCCAAACGATGTGCCAGCGGCGTGGTTTAATTTCCAATTGAAGGGATGTTTAAAATGTTATTGGTGGTCATTGAAAATTCTGATATATCATTCGTCCATCTGGTTGAGGGTCGGCCTACGTTTCGTTTCACAATACGTGGACTCTACTCGAGACCCTTTCCGCCCCATAGGCCATCGGTTCGTTGCACTATGTGCCCTGCCCACTTCCACTTCAACTTGCTAATCCTGTGGCCTGTGTTAGTTAACTTAGTTCTCCTACGGATATCCTCCATTCGGATCTAATCGCGTAGGGAACACCTAATATCACCCTCTCCATAGTATGGTGATCAACCTTGAGCCTATTTTAGAGGCCCTTAATGAGCGACCAGGTTTTGCTTATATGCATGTATTTACAAAATAAAGTATATATGTATGTTTTTTCAGTTGTTTAGCACCCCATAGGCTAAATGCATAGTTTGGGGCTAGGTGGCGCTGTGTCTAAGGATATTAATTTATTGAATACTTCTGGGACGGATCTGCCCGATACCAGCTAGAAACTCTGCTATAGATCGACGGGCAAGAAGACTGATCGGTGATGAGTCTATCGCCGGGAAGCTACGAAGTCTTGAACATCGCCGTTAAGAATCGTGTCCGTCTTTTACAGGTTGCATTTCGGAGTGTGTTGGTTTGCACAGTCTGATTTCTCCACTACCATTTCACTATCGGACAATTCGCCGTAGGAAGGGGTACCACTCCCTTTGTTGTCGATATACCATCTTTTCTTACAAAAAAAAAATCGGTTCTTCCTTCGTCATTCGAACTGCAAGGCAATGTAATATAGAACTCTATCTATTAAAAATCCGCATCAAAATCCGTTGAGTATTTAAAGATTTAAGCATACATAGGATATAGGACAAAGAACGCGACTTTGTTTTATACTATGAAGTGATTAGCGATTTTATTCAGTCTATGTTCTTCTGGGCACGCGCCTTCCCACACATTATGGCTATGGGGAAATTGAGCCGTTAACCACAAATGTTAACCAGGTGATAGACTCGGTACTGAGTCGTCTAGTTAGGTACCACCGCATTGCCCGATATCGTCCCGTGAAATAGGAGTGTTTTGCACTTCATGTTTCGGGGTGAAGGTGCTGTAGCTAGTAAAATTACTGGATATAATAGACGTAACATCTGTCGTCTCGGGTGACGGGCGCCGAGCAGTGTTGACGGAAAAGTAATAACTACTTACTGTTATTAATTTCCTTCAACGCTGCTTATGTCATGGTCAGGCGTATCACTTACCACCAGGTGATCGTAATGACCGTCCCGTTCACTTATGACATAAAAAACTGTGGCTTGGTGGGTGTTAACGAATATACTACTAAGATAGTAGCCGGGACGGCTTAAAGTCCCCTCCGAAGCCAGGAATGATTCTTCTTTCAGGAAGTTAAGTCATTCAGCTTGCAAAATAAATAAATAAATATATATATATATATATACAAACTGAGTTTCACTTTGCTGTTTCCTCGTGGGATTTGAAATCACAACCTCCTGATCACATAGCGATCTAATCTCAACACCAAGAATACGGGTATTCCTGAACGAGACTCAAGCGTTGATCTTTATTTAAATAGAGTTGGAAAGGGGTGCCAAATTTATATTTATCTTTCTAACTAGACCACAAAAGTTATAATATTCGCACTCTTTTCTGAATATAAAGCATAGTGTAGAAAAATAGGAAAACGATTCACGACATCGACGGCAATGTATTTCGCGAATGAACGTGGCGTTATTACGAAAATCCATAACCATTATAAAATATATAGCATTTTCCCTTCCTGAGTTACGTTTAGTGGATATGAAATCCATTCAAGGCATAGAAAAGATATGAGGGTTTTTCATATGAAACAGCATACATATAATAATAACGAATGTGTTTTAACCAAGTTTTCATTGAAGTGAAATTGCTGACCTCTTCTATAAAGTGCACTTCCTTGCCAGAAAGAGGCATACATTTACAAACAAATAAGGTAAATATAACATCAATAAGCGTCGGTGGTCCATTGATGTGGACTGCTGCCTTCCCATCTGAATGGTGCAGTTTCTAATCCCGACACGTACGTATTATCGAATTTTGAAATTATGAGCGTTTATCCGACGCTATTATGGTGAAGGAAAACATAAACTTTTGCAGCCTTTAATTGTTTAGCACACTTTTATTTTTGTATATTATCATGTGTTCAATTTTGTTGTCATAGTGTTGCCTAAATGTTGGCGAGCCTTAATAATAATAAAATAAAATAAAAATAAACAATCCTGCTCACGAAGAAATTAAAGGTGTGCGTGAAGTTGGCCAATCCGGACTGGGCCACCGTGACGAGTAAGGCCTTTGACGGGTAGGTTCGTATCCCTCGATGGGGAATGTAAAATGAGCTGATGATATAACATCAATAAAGTAAAATATTTTTATATTACGGCTTAAAAGTTAATAATAAGATTGACTTTAAAAAATATTGAATACTTTCGGATCACCACACTGATGTGGCAGTGTGATCACCACGTTGTTTCAGGACCGTGGACGTTAGACCTGACCATTTCTGATGACCACGTCATGGCAATACATTTCCTGGACTGGTAGAAATCGTCGGGCATGGATGAGAAAGGCTGAGGACTAGGATGCTCAGCGCGAAACGACGGAGCTTCATGTCTGGCAGAGAAGCTTCGATAAAAAGAAAACGAGTAGCTAGCTGCGTTTAGTGATGTTATTAGTCAACAATTATATATTTTCACAACAAGTCAGTACACTAATAAGATACCGCAAGATTGCACTGCATATTTCTCGAGAGCTTCCTTTTCACAGTTATCAGACATGACTTTTGACTAGTAAGAAGTAATTTAGTATATTAACGATGGAAGATATTCCAATAAATAATGTAGATACCAAGACGAATCAATATAATGGTTTCATTTAATTACTGTGAGAAAAGGAATATAAACACAGGACTCAAATTCATTATCAATGAATTGTTTACGTCAATGAGAGATTTAAGCTGAGGGAATAAACCAACCTCACCTACTGTAGTGCATTCTTTTAAAGAACTAAAAAGTTGTAATGCATATGTTGTAGCTAAGTTACAGGCAGTAAAACTGTCCACTACTTTGGATTTGTGCATAATTGTTAAAGCAACAAAAAAATTATACACTTCTTTCAAACTTCTATACCAATAAAATAACATATTTTGCTGCATTAACTGACAAATTCATCACAGCCGATAGAACATGAATTCAGTTAAAATCATAACCTAAAACATGTATTCCTAATTCCAGCATTGATCCTATTCCTAAATTATTGAACTAAAAACAATAATTTAGGAAACTTTCGGGAATAAAAGGCGATAAGCCTGTTAAAAAATGTAGCGCAAGCAAAGTTGCGGGACATAGACAATGTTTATAATGAAACTATTTAAATTAAATAACTACAAAACAACATTAAGTATTTACCAATTATAATATTATATTCTAAAATAAACACATGTAACATGATACTATAATTTAAAGATTCATTAATTAATTACCGGCATAAAAAGCGTATAATATACCGCGCGCATTAGCATAAATACAAAAAGTCGTTCTACCTCAACGATGTATGATTATCGCACAACTTGAAAGCTCAACGAGTTAAATTGTGAAATTAATTAGGTGGCAACGCGTGACTTTCAGCGTACGACTTATTCAAAGGGCTTGGGCAAAGGGCAAAGTCACCAAGCCGAGCTGGCGTGAACATGACGCGACATTTTCCTTTGAGCGAATCCACCATTTTCATCAATTCTGCGAAGTCACCGCACGCGCGGTCTCTCTAATAGCCCACTCGCACAGCTCCAGCCACTTCACATGTCTGCCACGTTTCTCACAGATTTTTCATGGAGATTTTCACGTTTAAAATTGATAGAGGAGGATTCGTCCTTTGACTCCTTTGATCCCGCTCGAAATCGCGCTCGGGAACAAAAGGCGGCATCGCGAAAGTCGGCGCGACACGCAAATTCAGAAATGGCTTGTACATTTGTACGTCGTACTTTGTGTAGTCTCCCAAACTAGTTTAGATCTCGACTCGCTGAGAACGTGATATTGAAGACGGCATGTCGAAAAAGAAATTGGATTTTTTTTTGCGAAAGAATTTAAATGTTGCTTTATTTTGTTAAGATCCGTTTGAGGAAGGCTCGGGGCAATTTTGCAGAGGGCCGGAAACGATTTATGGTTTCACATTAACATTTTATCCTATGTAGGGAAATTTTGGAAACTACGCACGAAACTCATTAAAAGCCAGCCATAAAATGTGTTTACTGTCTTCATTTGTAGATGGCAATAAATTATAAACATGAAGAAAACATACACACAGCTATTATTTTATTTAAGACAGTAAAGAACAATAAATAGTACGAATAAGTTAATAATTTTCATGAAAGCTAAGATCAAAGTAACAGAATTGCGGGTCTGAGTGATTAGTCAGATTAGTGAACAATCAGAACGACTCTGATGTCAGAGTTTCTTAATCGCTTTACGGCATTTGTCGTGTTTCTTATGACCACCAAATTGGCATAACGTGCCCTTCGATGGAATCATCTTTCTGTTCAGACGTACTGGTGATACAGCCAACAAAATCCTAACCAAACAGAGCAAATAGCACGGGTCACTTTACTATGCGGTTTTTTCGGATCAAACAGCAACCTTTATCCAACCCCAAACAACTACACTACGGCGGCAATTTTGCTGCAATATATGCTCAAGCTCACCTTCAAATCCAAATCCATGACTGATGTTTCCCGAAGGAAGTGCCGCCCGTTTTCTGTATGTGCAAGAAGACCATGACGTCGTGTGCGTCCAGGTCGAACCTGAAGTCGTCGTGCAGGACCTCATCATAGGAGAGGCCGGGCTGCACGATGACGTCAGGCAGCGGCCGCCCCGGCGCCTCCGCATACGTCAGTGCCAGCGACTCTGACACTCGATCCCGAGCAGACAGAGCGCATACCTGTAAACAAAATTAGACGTTAATCACGTATGCACATGAATGTATGTCTGTTTCTTAGGTTATGCTGTCATTACCATAACATTCACCTAAGACATCCATGAGGACCGATCCCTACCAGTAATAAAATGATAACAAGTATACTTGCGCAAACTTTTATCCAAATTTTATTTGAAATTCTTTCAAATCTTACTAGAGTATAATAAAAATAATATATATTTAATACGCATAAAACATAAACACATGACATACTTAAACAACACGCACGCACACACTCACACGTTAACACTCACTCACACACACACGCACACGCACACACGCACTCCTCCTCACACACAACACACATACATATGGCACATACCCGAATTCATCCTCGATCTGCGAGTGGTCCTGGAGTCCTGATATACAGGTCGCCCTAGTTTAGGCTCCAGTTCCACATGCTTGCCTTTGTTTTTTTTTTTATTAAATTTGTCATACAGTTGTATGCCTGTAGATTCCTAGTGTGTGGAAATAAATATTTTTTTCTTACTATTACCATTCACCATAGACATCAATATTAAGTTAACTACTCAAAACAAAGTAAAAAAGCGACAACAGTAGAAAACAACTTAAAATAAGAAATAGAGAGAGAGTTTGGAAATAAGTTAACAAATTAGTATTAGGAAAGAAATAAATAAGTGTTATGTAAACAGCTAATATATCGCGTAAAGAATAGAAAATGTAATACAAAGCAAAAAGTTTTTTATACTTATGTAATTAAAATAACTAGTATTATGTATAAAAGAAATAGCACTAGAAGTATATAAGTTAGGAATAAGTATATAGTCATAAGAAAACAGCTGTTTATTAATATGAGTCACTACTGTATCATAATCCTGTAAAAAATAGTATATTTAAAAGATACGATAGAATTTAAAGACAAACGTTCTTAGAGCTAGAAAATTGAAAATGTTATAAAGTGGGTATGTAAGTCGATAAAAAATAGACGGCAAGTTGCAACATATGAAAAGACCGGAGATAGAAATAAGAAAAATGAGAAGTAATTAAAATAGACATTAAGAAATATTGTAATAAAAAAAGAATTGAAAATAAAAATAAAAAAAGAAAACGATATAAAAACTAACAAAAAAGATAAAGAGTGAAAAGAAAAGAGGTTAAAAAAGGACTCTGACTACCAAGTCAGGGATTAGCCGATTTAAAAAAGCGCAGAGAAACGCATCATAATATAAGTAAATAAAACTATATTTGAACCAACACGCAACAATATTTTAAGTTTCCTGACTTCAAAGTTGTTATGCCAAACCAAATTGAAAATTACAATCGGCCATACCTCAAAGTTTATATAAACATATACTTAATTGAGACAAGTTATGTTCTTCCAGTATACATTAGTAGTAATTGAGTAAAACATTATAATAGAAAATTTCATTTCCTCGACGAGGTGTTGACACAACGCCCTTGGAAGCCGAGTTTCTTTATAGGACTTTAGTACAAACTTCCCTTCGATTCGCGACCCTTAATAATCTAAATCAATTCGCCAAGGGACGCCATAGACTCCTCTTCGAAGTCCATTATTATGTAATCAGTCTTTAAATGAGTTATTACGATTGCTTTCCAAATATCCTCACAAAACTGAATATCAAAAGGAAACAGTCGTTTATTACGACGAGATAATGATGGAAATGTCGTTAGGTATTTTGAGAGATTCATCGAAGCTCAAACGTTTAATATAATTAATAAGACATTTGTACAATATAATTTTACTTGCACATTTCTCGTTCTCTTTTACATTTTAGGAGGTATTTCTTGAAAACGACGAAATACTCAAATTAATTTTATCAGCAATGGTTTCCCTAAAATTTGTATTTATTTTCTGCGAGTACTGAAATTTCGCGATTTCAACAGCAAATTTGATTTTATTTTAATTTATGTACATATGTAGTGTAGTAAAGGTAGCATTTAATAGTTGGAGCTCTAGTGAGTCGTGCTTTATTCGGGACTTAAGATTCCCCCATGCGCCGTTCCCATCTGAATGCACGTAACGCGGTTAGCAGTGCATACAACAGCCCGTCTCGCATGCATGCATCGTCGATCCGTATATCCGGTCTCAACTACAAAGATGTCACTTGCATTTAAATGGATGTCGTAAAATGTGGGACATCGAAAACAACCGCGCCGATGAGAGGGTGGATGTTAGATTGAGAACGCTATTCGCACCCACTTGTTTGTTCGCCTAATGAATAGGGTACGGCGCCCTTCGGTCGTTATCAACGGTACACTTTGCAGCTGACGAGTTTCAAGAGGTGTCGATAATCAAAATAAAAATATTTGTATTTTTGTTATACCTATTTATTGTATGAAGTAAGAAATTAAGCTGATAGCCTAGGGTGACAAGCTCATTGTGCGACTAGTCCAGTACATCAGCTAGCTTGTGACGTAAACATGTTAAGAAATTATCCATTAATTTATTTAGATGCACACAGCACACAGCCCTGAATACAGATATACCCGCGTAGGTCCTTTTGATCAACCATCGCGAGAGGTCGAACTGTACATTTGATATCAACTTGTAATAATTAAAGTATTATCGAGTGAGTTACATTCAACACGAATTAAATTTCTAGAGATAAGATACGACACGATTTCCATTACCACGTGAAAACGCCAATATTAAAAACGCAATAGGCTGTTAGACTTTTATTTATTTATGCACCATAATACAATAAGTACTAGAGGCATTCTCTATTAGTTTACCTTCGGGTCATGCAGAAAAAAATATGGTTCGATGCAGACCTACGGTCTAGTTTAGCGACATTATTATTATTTTATTAAGTATACTCTTGACTGAAATTATTTCTCCATGACTGTATAATGTAATTAACACAGTTATTAGTAAATACCATAATATCAAACAGTAGACGGTTGCATTGCAGCAGGACGTTACCCAGTTCATAGTGAAGTAGCAAGAGAACAGTAGTAGAAGAAAGTGCAAAAATAAATTGCTACGCTCGCCACTACTTTAAGTATAATTGATTCTTTTCTTTTAAATCATAACATGCCCAAAGTTCAAAGGTATTGATAATCCGTCTACCGCGATTGAAGTAGGCGACATTTAAACTAATCTTGTGACACAGCATTGTTAACTAGCTCGTATTATGTCGGTGTACTATAAGTAATAAGATCTGGCGCCGCACTTTATATAAATAACTATAATTATGTGTATCTGACCGGAGAGATATAATTACAAACCACATAATACCATGCTTCGTCACATATTACGCGGTAAGCTTAACCAAGGCACCAACCTGTATTAATGATACTTCCTAAAGCGAAATGTAAGATACGGTACCGTAAAATGTGTAATATAAGAACGTCGTACTTTATACTTAGGTTGTATTCTAGGCCAGACTTCATAAAAATACTTACTTTTCTAACTATTATTTATTTAAAAGGTACCTATTGTCTACAGGGACTACCAACCCTTGTTTGTTGATTTTAGTAACAGTATTCGAGTGAACTATTATTTTAAATGAAATATAACCTATGAAGTTAAATAAAGGGAATATATACCATATTTCCGGTAAAGACTTTAAGCCTGTAAGAAGCATTAAAGTTGGAAATGTAATTATCACTAACAGCGTGCATTTAATGCACATAAGTACATACTTAACACGTTAATACCAAATTCATTATAGCTGGTATTTTTTTCAGTAGTTAGAGGATGGCAGTAACATGATATTTTGTACGGTATTTTATGCATATGAGATCAGATGATATATTATTTATAATTTTATGAAGCAAAAAAAGTATATCGTATATTTGGCGTAATATTGTAAATCTTACATTCAAAGGGTAACCGGTATTAAATCTAAGACGCAATCTGACTCCTTTATCGATTATACAGACCGATTCAATTAATCGGCTTAATTGGAATTCGGAATTCTTATAGTCCATTACCTGTGATAACTTGGGTTTACTGGAAGTCCGACGAGCCACAAGTAATCCCCAGTTACGACAGTCGGACTAACTTTATAATTGATAACCAGTGAAGGTCTTGAGCCTTAAATAATCTAAGACATTTGTACGGAAACAAATTTGAGAAGAACATATAATTTATTTAAATATAACACACGATTCTCAACCCATATCGATATCTACACGTGTCTTAAAAAATAAAATGCCAAGAGCTCGCCTTGTACGTGTTCAAACAGTAACTAGTTAAGGAGATAATATGTTTCATGGAGTTAACTATGTTGTTTATTACTATGTTAGTGGGTGAATTTCATCTACAGCTTGACGTTGAAGTTCTCCTTTCATATGATGTATTCAACAAAAAAGCCTTTTGTTTTATTTGTAATATTAAAAATATGCAGTATTATGTACAAACTTTTGTTTAGAGTTTATGTACTTGGTAAACTACAGTTTTTTATAACAAAAAAGATGTAACAGACAAAGTTAATGCTGTAATCGCGTGTGTGCTCGTCGAGTTACGCTACCGTGTCTTAAAAATGTAGTCGAGGTGTTTAAAACACTTTTCACCGACACATAAATCAATGAGATTTCACAGCAGATATGTTTTACGAACAGAATTTTAGCTAGCTATTTTTTTACTTTTAAGTAAGCTAATAATTAGTGTCAGTACTTGCTTTGAAAACTAAGTTTTATACTTTTAAGACAGATATCTATTTTCTATAAGTAAATCTGACACACTTTCCAAAACATAAGTAGCATATTTTATATCCAGGATTTTTTATCAAGTTTATGAGACGATTTGCGACCAGTGCACTATTGTAACTTTTATCAATATAATTCTCTGACTAATACATGTAAAGTTTAATGAATCTCTGCATCTTATCATTAAGAAACGTGTGATTCCATAAAGGAATTTGACTATTCAATTTCAAGGGCTTAAGATTTCTCCAACCACCGCAGAAAAGCGTGAAGTTTATTTCTCACAAAGAATATAAAACGTTGAAAAGAACTTATTATTGTATTAATAAATAATTTAAAAAACACATTGTACTCGTATCTAACAATTTAAAGTTCATAATCAGGCAACAAAGTTGAATATGAACATAAAATTCACAAAAGACATTAAACTCCGCTTGCAATTAGAACTTAGCAGGGAGTAATAACAATAACAATCGTATTTCCGTCCCTTTGTTAATTACCCAAAACAACTATGAATGAAACTTATAAAAACACTATAGGCAACAAACTGGCGCAATCGACAATAAACTGACCACAGAACACACCCACGCTCTGAAAAATACAATCCGCGCACAATCCTCCGTTATGGTTATGATGATTCATACCCTTGGTTTGAGCATAGCATAAAGGTTTAAAAGTTGGACACAATAATATTGTATTAAACAAAAATAATATTATTGCGATGTTAACTAGATTTAAAAATAATTCCGCAACACCCATTATTTAATTATTAGGACTGGTCAAAGCGCCAAATAATTTAAGTAAATAAATATATTGTTAGTCATGATTGGCTTGCTCTTGAGCACAACTGATAAGCAGTTATTATCCTTCATCAATACCGCACTGCGCCCGACACCAGAGACAACAGGCGTTAGGCCTCTTACACCCGGTAATTTCACTAGCAACAGTGCACTCATCCTGAAATACAAAAGTGCATAACACTCCTGTTTTACGGGACGGAATCTGGCACTGCGGTGGTACCTACCTAGACGACTCAGTATCGAGTCTTCTAACTTCTAATAAGAAGTTTATTAGTTCTGTGGTTGTTACCATACATATTTGCGTTCTTTGTTTATTTATTACATTAGTTGTTGGTATGCAAATAATAATAAATAATGATACCGTGGGTACGGACAATAATTTAGGTACCAAATTGGTTTCTGAACTGTTTGTTACTACTCGGATATACAAGCATCTTGTTATTTAAGTTATAAACACGGATTCACACTCCTGCCTATATTAAGGTTATTTACTTAGCAATACGAGTATGTACAACAAACAAATCTGGAGAGTTTCTTGGTGAGCGATTCGGTGAAAGATCAGTAACATCGTTACTTGTACTCTCTGCGATTTATGGATTATTTTGACATAATATATCGGATTGTGCTAAGTGACAGAAAAACGTCTAATATACGGAGGTGTTAAAGTAAATATTTAGTTAATAATGTAAAAGAAATATTAATAATCAGATTTAGCAATGCAAAATAAACGATTCCTAATTTAATCAATCGTTTCCCTTGTAAGGGTATCTGAAATACATCTCCATGGGTGCCTTTATACCTATTTCTTTCTAACGAATGATTTTACAAATCAGTTAAGATTAAGCACCGTGCTTAAGGCAGATAATGGCAGGGAAATTTAAGGATATGAACAACTTAAAACACTTTGTAAAATCCTTTCATGTGCACTCCGCTTACGTGTTAGGTTCTAAAAATAAGCGTCTACTTTATATTGTAGGCGTCTGTCCCGATGGTATCCTGGTGTTATCAATTCTCGAGCGGACTCGTATAGCGGCCATGGGCGGACCAGCCCGCACGGGTGTGCCTTATGTGGGCAGCGATTGCAATTGCACATAGGGTTTCCAGGTTTCCGATAAAGCGGGACATAGTTCGACTCTTTGATTGACTGCCAAGCTAAAATTTAAAGCGGCCTGTCGGGCTCTTGAAACATCACACTTTTATTACAATATGACATTAATTTCCAATGCAAGCTGTCTAGCCTTTCTATCCATCAATAAAAAAAATGTTCGTTTATTTTCCCAACACAAATTCTTTTACATCTTAAAGTTATGACATAATGCTTAATCAATCAATCAGCAAATTTTTGTCCACTGCTGAACATAGGCCTCGCCCAAAAAGCGCAAACCATTCTGATCCTAATTAACCTGCATCCGTCTCTTCCCCGCAAACCTTAGCAAGTCACATCACAGATCATCGCACCACGGGACGTACCACATTACGCTTACCTTAAAGAGGTCTCCACTCTAATGCATTTCGGCTCCACTATTCATCGGATCGTCTGGAGACATGGCCAGCCCAATTCAACATCCGAGTGCTAGTCCCTCGCGCAACGTCGACAACTTAGTTCTTTAAATATCCATACGTTAGGTCAAATTCGCGGGTCTGTCCGGCTATTAGACATGGCCAACCTGACTGCATAAAACGCACTGCACAAATAACGCATTATTCTTTCTTCTCCATATTCCATTTCTTCTCTATATGGTAAAAAGCTGCCAAATAGGGTGTTTCAATGCTGAATGTTGATGGCAGCGTAGGGGTACGAATTTATTTTATCTTCTTAATGAACCCTATACGTACCTATACAAGCAGAGTAGAAAAATTTTAATTGACGTTTTGTTCTTATTGTTAAAACGTTGAGGGCTAATGTGCATATATTTATTGGTACCTATACGAACAAAAAATTTAATTTTGTGACTTGTATTACGGCTGCCAATGAGCTTCTATAATATAAGTAATATTTCATTTTACGTTATAAATATTGAATATCTAACTTTTGCCAATCAATTCGTCCAATTCACATGAAAGGTAGAGTCTTTAATTTAAATATATACATAATAACACGTGTCTTAATGCAATCATCTTTAAGGGCAGCTAATCTAAAAAAAACCCTTTTAGCCCTACGTCCAAACAGTACAGAACCATTTCATTAATTGCCCATTTAGGGTAAACGACAGCAAATTATGCGAACTAGGATTACGTAGTTAAAAAACTAGTTATCTCATTATACCGAAAGTCTGTTAGCGCCATTAACGCCGTGGCATACACACGAAACAATTTAACTACGGCAGTGTAATCACAGGCCCGGGCAAGCCAAATAATACCGGTGCACTAATGCGCACGGTATCGGGGACCTAATTTCCCTATTTTAATGCGCCAATTCTATATTTTTGTGTCTCAATCATGGACGGATAAAACAAAACGGTCGGAGTCTCGCCAAAATCAAAAGTGTGCCAAAATTCGGCCAGTTTTTGTATGGAAAACCATAAAATATTAAGACATTTGGCGCGCATCTGTCAACAGAGCCATCGATTATATTAGGAAAATAATCTAAAAAGAGCATGGCCTGTGTTGTGAAATTGTGCAAAAACCGCAATGAATAAAAGGAAAACAATCCAGTACATATTTTTAGTTTAAACCACTAAGATCAGTATATATATAATAAATGATTACAGTCAGCAGCTGCCATTTCGAGGACAAATTTTATGTGTTAATGACAGTCCGTCCGTATTATATGTATATAGTCTCAATATTCATAAAAAAAAACATTGGCATCTGTTAAACGAACATCAAATAAGTAGTAGAATACCAATTAAGATTATTTACAAAAATTAATAATTAAGATAGAATTGCACTTAACATTACCTTACACTACAGCATGCACTGTCTCAACTTAAATTAAGACTTCCTGTGCATGCTGCAAATTTAAAAATTAAACTTTAGAACGTCTAGTTTTTTTGCTTGCAAAAACACTGGCAATGAGTACAACCAGTACAAGTACTTTTAAAATAGTTCCGAAGCATAACGTACAACACTTTGACAGTAGCGTGCACGACGTTTCGCCCGATAAGAGAAAAGACTGACCAAAATCACATTACCACAGCGTACATTAAACAGCCGTGCTAAAACCCCGTTGGAAATATCGCAAGCTCTCAGCGGAAACATACCAAATACGGCCCCCGAGCACCGGCGAATATCAGTTATCCAAATCGCAATCGGCACTCCGGCAACGCGAATCGTACTCCCACACGACACCTGGTTAATTACACTGCCACTGATAACTTTATCAGTGCCGCTTAATCGCCTGATCCGGATATTTGCAGACAATACGGTGTGGTTTCAACATTCATCCATACTAATATAAATGCAAAAGTAACTCTGTTTGTTACGCTTTCACGCCTAGCCAGCTGAACGGATTTCGATGAATTTTGTATGGTGATAGTCTGGTGATGGACATCGGCTACTTTTTATCTAATTCTAAACTACCGCTTCCTTAAAATTGAGGGTGGAAGTTAAGGAGTACTCTGCAATGTTGAAGGTAGAAAGGAAAAATTGATATGTGGACTATTTGTCACTAACAAAAAAAATCTCGCATTTTTTTTCGGAAAGTCGGCTCTTTAACGGAAGCAAAGCCGCGGGTAAAAGCTAGTCATAAATATACAGTATCGAATACTAGTTACAGTTAGTAAAGTTCTCTCCTCGGACTGAAACAATTCATTGAATTATAATGTTAAATGAAGTGTTCCTTTTGAGTAGGACCATTACGTATAATGGTTCTGAGGATAGCTGCAGAATAAACTTTTGTGTGCAGGAATTGTATTGGTCTGAGTGCCTGTTTGTACATATTTCTTTATATAAATCAACCATTCCGCATAAGCATAATGAGTATGTAATAATAAAAAAGCTGTTGTTTAGTATCCATAGTTCAAGCTGCTGGCTAACGTTGGGGCTGCGTTTTGTGAACATCAGAGGATATTTATTTTTATTTCATTACAGTGATTGAGGCCAAATATCCGAATGTGGTCGGAGTGATCGTTTCATTATGTCATGTGTTACTATTGAACACTTACCCAAAATAAAGATACCTACAATAAATAAAACTCCTCTAGAACGCGAACAAAAGTTGGCAACTGGTTTAGAACAATAGACGAGACAAACAAATTCTACTTGTTGGACATTAAATAAATTTCAATAAAAAGGACCTAAGTAAAAACGAAGAGATAGGAAACACTTGAGGATATTCCTTTGAACCGAACAATGTATTTGTTTTATGTTAACAACAAACAAAATACTTAAAGATTTCTTCATAAAAAAACAGCAATGCAGGAAACGCTTTCAAGTGAAAATTTCTCATAAAGCTACCAATCTTCAACAAGTAAGCTCTCAAATACTTTGCGTGCCGAAAGAACATTGCAAACTTTGGCAAAGTAAATATCCATTACAATATTGGACATGTTTAAGCATCAAGTTGATAAACTTCTGTTAAAATTTATCAAATAAATATTAATATCTAACCATTTAAACAGCGCCATTTCACCCCAATTTGAGCATGAAGTTTGTACCCTGCTATAGGAACAGATATCCTCCACTTTACTCATCCAGCCTTGACCAGTGACCTTTTACAAGCCGTCAATTTAACGGGCCAGAGGGCGCCCTGCTATATGGTTGCCAATGCTGTCTCCGCCTCCAGAACTCATCTGCTCCAACACATCGTTCCGTTTTTAGTTTAAGAATTATCAGCACAAAACGATGACAGGCTCCTCACTCGTCCCGCAAAATACTAAATAAAATACTTCTAGATATAACCGATTTTTGCTTTTTCAAGCTAGATTGTTATAATAAATTAACCAGTGTGGTCGGAATTTTAAAATTCTCCAGGTATATAATATGAAGTTAATACGCCGTGTATTTATACATACTGTATTCAATTTGTACTTATGGCACTCTGGTACTGAGTAGAATGAAGTAATCATTGAGGTTTCCGAAAATACCTGAATATAGGTAGGTTCCGGTACCAAAGTCATAGCTTGAAGCCGTATTTCTTGCCCGGTGAAGCTGTAAAAAACCATCTGCGGCAACAGCAGTAGTCAATTCGAAAAAAGCCGTATTTGGTACCGTTATTAAACCGAAATCGGTACCATCGTAAATTTTAGGTAAATATCCAGCTATTCAATCACTCATAATAACACAATTATCTTGCTGCCAGCCAACCCCCCCCCCCTCTCGTCGTCGAAAAGGGCAGCAATTTAGTTTAAAATACTTTACTCAGAGTCAATTCAAAATATATGCGTCAGGTTTTTAAAAACGTTTCCAATATGGGACTACACAAAGTATCCTGCCCTTTTACGGAGTCAGTTTCTTATACTGTACCGAACTTGAATCAATGGTACAAGATCATGGGGATAACACAGATAATTAAAATGACCGTTACTCTGTTGAGTTTTAAGACTAAGTATTTCTCGTATTGTTTTAAGTATGTTTAATAGGAAAGCTAAATAATACGATAAAACGCTGTTGTTGGTATTATTGTCGTTTTTTCGAGCATCGACACTCCAAAACACCGAAAATATTATTGGGTTATTTGCTTCCAATTAGGTATGAACTGTTGGCGTAGCGTAGGACGTCTCCGGACCGATGGACGACGACTTGCGAAAGGTCCTGGTGGCAGCTGGATGAGAAAAGCGGAGAACCGGGATATGTGGCGCAAAATGGGGGAGACCTATGTCCATATATTTCATGACTAAGGTATGAAAATCTAAAGTACCTTAGTTCTATTACATCCAGTGTCAATCTACGCGCAAAACCGAATTCGCTGTGATAGGCAACTCGCTCCCTAATCTTCCAATTAGCGTGCAGGCAATAGATACCTTGGATAACGAGTTCGATCCAGTGCTCTAATTTGATTTAGGTTAGTATATTAGATAGATAACTATGGATTCGCATTCTATAACAAGCTACTGTTTGAATATTGCATAATTAACTGGTGGAAATAGGAGTCTATGAGTATTTATATGCCATTATTATTTATTTACGACCGATGTTTAGCTATGGCCTGCAATAGGTTGAAGAAAGAGTGTATATTATGGTGTAATACTGACTTTATACAATATAACTATTATGACGCCTGTACAAAGCCTTCACATTGAAGCAAGGTAATTTAGGCTGGCGTTTAGTACCGGAAAACCGGCAATAGCCTTCTCTCTTTAAGTTCTAAATTATAATTCATATATGATGACCACTTCCATACCACTCCCCTGGTGACGGTTTTGGTGAAAAGCCATTAACCAAAGGGTATGTGGTCCTTTCCACCCTACTTTGTGCTACGATCATTATAGCGTTAGTTGTAGTGCGTCGAGTTTTGCCGGTGTAAGGTTTAGGGCTGGCCAACAGCCACGCTGCACGCTGGTCCGGTGGATGGCTTAAGACAGTTGTTAGATCACCTTACAGCGTCGAAACTTGGCTAAATTGTATATAATCAATTAATGCTTACAACTTAAAATGCTCTCAGTCATCGGGACACAAAACGTGGTAGTGCGTTACATATTCATGTGGCTAACGAGTGCTCTTTGCCTCTTGGCGTGTTCCCTAATCTGATCACTATGATTTGGGCACCTTCAAGGCAAGACAACACTGATTCTGGCTAGGCATAATTCATGTTCAAGCATGTTACTTTATTCTAGGTTCTGTGGCGGTAGACTCAGCCTGAGTAGTCTAGGTAGGAGTGCTAGATATCGTCCTGTAGAATAGAAGTGTTCATCACTCCTCTGTATTAGAAATCTAACATGTGTCAGCTCGGGTGCGGAGCGCAGAGTTGACGGAAAGTAATGACTAGGTATTTTCTATTATTAATTTCCTTTAACACTGTCATGGTCATGGTCTTAGTGAAGCGCTTACAGCAGAGCGAAGTGATCTTCCGTTCACTTGATGACATCAATATATTTGACAGTGAAGAAATACAGAAATTACTAAATGGGCGACGGCTATAGTGAATTAAGATCGACATGTCGAGTGATAGGATGGCACCGACGTCCAAGCCGCACATGCAAACTTAACGCAATCTCGAGGCAAATGAACATTTTTTAATTAAAACGTCATTTGCGCGTGTCAATAAACCCAGTGAAACTTGGAGCAAAATAATAACTACCAAGCATTCAGTGTAACTCATCAATAAATTCAACATAAACTGAATAAATAGGTACTATATCAGTAATCAGTCTTTTAAAAAATAGGTACTTATCACTTAATAGTTAAAACTTTTTTCATATAATTAAAAACAAGATAAATAATATATTTTCCTTGTTTGCTTTTAATGGGGATTCACTAATAAAATAATTGAGATCTGTGGCAATAACCGATTTTATAATCGATATTTTACAATATAACATTTTACACATTAAATAATATTATGTATACACTTATTTGAAGGTAACAGTATTTTAAGTTTCATAAATGAATCTCAATTATTTACTAAGGATTACCAACTTAAAAGTTAGGATAGTTTAATTTATGATAATTTTCAAAAAGAACACAGATATTTGTTCTAATCTTATAAATGAAAAAAATAGATTGATTAAGAAATCAACAATAATACATAATTATATGTATTATCAAATTTTTATTTATTTGATCTTATATATTTGATAATTTTTGGATTGACTTAAATTGTGAGAAACATGTCCTTTGTAACAAAAGTGTTGGCTGGGTCAATCAAAGATAAATTAGTTCCGTTAGACAGTTTTCTTGTTATTCAGGCAAAAAAAAATCTTTTAAGTGGAAAACAATTATCTGAAAATCTACAATTGTTCCTTATTTCCATTTTGTCACTTTAAAATTTTCAAACAGAATAATAATTCTTTAGAAATTATACTTTACCGATAACATTTAAATGTAACAGCATAAAGTTATTCTACTTTTCCCTTAGGCCTTATTTAATCAACTTTTTAGATATACTTAGTTACCAATTTTAATCTTATAACATCATCATCAGCTCATTATATGTCTCCCCATGGACACAAGCCTACCTGTAAAGGGTATTTATAAATATTATATAATGAACACAAAATATGAAATAAATTCTATGGAATGTAGGTATGTTACACATAACATTTATTCATTAAAATAATATATGTATTTTGTTTCATCAAGTGGTTTGGCTTTTTTTCTTTTTTAAGATATTAATAATAAAAAATTATACATATTTAAATACTACAGCAACTAACATTTATTATCATCTGAGTTTAAAATTGGAAAAATGTAAACAATGTTTATTTCTGCTTACCTGATCTGGACAAAAATATCCAAAGGCAACCATCCCGAATAGAGAAAGTAGTAAACAGAAAAGTATCACTTTCCGAAGCTTTGATCTTGGTTCAATTTTTTTTATTTCGTAGGCACCGCTGGGCAGCAACAAAGCAAAATCACTATCTACTTGCACAGACACACTTTTTTGCATTTCGGCCGAATGCATGTCTCATTTTTACAAAAATATCTTCAGCTAAACACTCACTGGATTCAGTCATCAGTTCACTAGGATTTCGGGTCTATTTACGTATTGTCACATTTAGGTTCACATTGTTATCGTCTTTCGATTATCACTTTGATAACGTTTGTTATGAAGATAAACCACAAACAAAGCCCGACACTAGGAGCGACAAGGTGCAAATCAGAAATGAATGGAGCGACCGTCTGTCAGCGGACCAAAACACGACAATATTAACGTTTCGAGTACTACACCGTAGAATTTCAACCAAGCAACCGCAAGCAACAACTAAACGCATCGCGGTACTAAAATGACAGTTTACAACCACAGACTCTCAAAAAAAAACAGCGCCCTCTATACAATAAACAAAAAAGGAGAAAGTCATGAGAAACTCTTGGCGGGAAAGTCAAGCTGTGCAAGTGTCCTGTCGTCGGTTTTGTATTTTTTTCAGGTCTACGGTTTTGTTTTATTTACTAAAATGTATGTTCAATGGAATGTTAATATGTAATAATGGTGGATTATTAACTTATTATTAGTTGGTAAATAAAACAGAACAGTACAACCTCTGAACCATAAAGTCTATGAGTACAACAGTAACTTGCAGTTCTCTCAAGAAGTCCGTGTAAGGATAACCTTCATAAGACCTTACTTAATAAGGTAATGAAATTTAGGGGAAAGGGAGGGTATTCAGCGATCATACATCGTCATGATCATGTTTACTACTCATTTATCCATCAACTAACCAAATAATACTTACTAATGACGATGCAGCATGGTCTATGACTTAAGCCTATGCCTGTTACAAATTGATTAAAAAAAAGAAAGTCATATGGTCCGAAACGAGTAAAATCAATTTAAATCACGTTAATAAATTAACTGAAATAAAAAAATAAAATGAGATAAATAAGCTAGAATGATTAAATAAATTAACAAATTACAGTTTTTTTGTTTTTCTTCTCGTTAGAGGATACGGGCATAGAGTTGATAACTGCTACGAAAATACGTTACTTCCGTCCGAACTTTGAGCGACTCGCAACGGCGGATCCAGGGGGAGGGTCATGGAGGTCATGACCCCCCTAAGCTATATTGAAGTACTATTATATATCCATAGATGTGTGCGTTACCTAGCAGGAAAGTATGTCCTAGAGTGATATGAGTGGTACCAATGTTTTGTGCTCTATTTACTATGTATGTGCGCCAAATATTATATATGTGCATCCAGCCGTTTTGGAATAAATCGAAAAAAACGGTTCCTGCTAGGGTAACGTTTTTCTAGCAGGAAAATTTTTAAAAAAACATCGGAGAGAAAAAATAATTAGTCCGTTAGAAAGCTTATGTGTGTGCATGAATGTGCGCCAAAAATTATATATGTGCGCCTTCAGGTTTTTGAAATATTCAACTTTTTAATCTTCCTGCTAGGGTAACGTTTTACAAAATCGCATATCTCGAAAACTATTGCATGTGCGTTTATGAAAAAAATTGCATAAATAGCTCTTACATGTGCCAATATGTGCCGGAATTTTGAACAAGAAAAATATCTTAGATTTTAAGTTATAGCGATTTTTAAGAAATGAGAAAAAAAATATAGCCTCTTTATAAAAAGGCCGATAAGCTCATAAAAAATTGCATTTGATCCGTCTTGAGACGCAGATTATGTGCAGCAAGTTTCAATAGTGCACATTCATTAGTTGTTGAGTAATATGAGAAAAACTAAACAAAAAACCTATCATGTTTTTGACGTTCACATACAAGAAACTGGTTCAATCTAAGATGAGCGATTGTAAACCATGATTATGTGCATATTGTCAAGTAATAATGTGAAAATTTTCACCTTAAAATATTCCGTATTTAAAAAGATATAAACAAAAATCAAAAAAAATAAAATACGATCGATTATCCGACCAAATTAGAATGACTACTAAAAAGCGACGATTCGATATGTATCGATGGCCTTCTTAAATTTACACATCAACCTATTGACACATCTTGTGCTCAAGTACAGTAAAGTGATAAAGTGATTCCCATTCATTTTCGAAAACAATGTTTCCATATTTTATAAATTTCATAAAAATGCATTGGGTAGTACAAAAGGAAATTATAAAGTATGTATTATATAATATAAACCAATTGGGGCTAGATAGCGCTGAGTGAGTGTCAGGTTATATTTATTTATTAAGTTCGTATTTTTCTTCTCACAGAAACTTCACACGGCTAGCACAATTATTTAGTACTTCTTTTTATCCTTTTTTTAGAGTTGACGTACAATACTATAAAACTCGTAGGATTTGAATAGATAAGCGTGACACCATAAATAATAGAAACTCTAAAAGTGTGATGACACAAATGTCAAAGTTAAAATAACTGTCAATGGACTCTTTATCTCTGGTCGCACACGCCAGCTATGACGTCTTACGTATTGCTTGTAGAAAAAAGGACAGGTAATTACCTAAGGTATTAATTAGAGACTAATATATAAACAGTACTCCATCTTGAATAATGCGAACTTTTACTACAATTGGAAGTACAGCCCTTTTGTGGCTAGATCTAGCACTTTTTAGTACGGGTGAACTCCTTTTTTAACGATTTAGCTCTTTTTCGCTGTCTTGAAAATATTAACCAATGTATGAAGTTTTCGACATGCTAACAACTTTTTACTATATCATCGGCCATGAAGACGTTTTTTAGACGCTCTAAAAAAACGGCTTCATGACATGATTATTTAAGCATTTGTAGAACGGAAAATCTATTGATGCTCAATCTAGCCCTTTTTAACTTCTCAAAACGCCCCATTTCTAAAACTAAGGTGGCAACACTGTGGAAGTGTTAACTTGTAGTTATATTCATACAGTTTTGATTGTGAACGACACGGTCGGTTATATTTTGTGTTATGAAGTTTTTTGAAAGTGGTGCAATATGTGACGTGACGTATTTATTACGATGATAGAACTGCGATGATGGTAAGCATTTCATATTTCGTGTCATTTTATAATCCTTTTGACTTATTGCAAGCACTGTGGATATGCGTACCTACCGGTTGAGATGCAAGGGTCATGGGTTCAATTCTGGCAGTAGTACATAATTAAATTGATGATATTGTTGTCAGGTCTGGGTGTTTGTAGTACTCACGTTCTATCTGTTACTAAGGTACAACGAGAGAAAATATTTTAAAAATATACTTAGATGAAACGCAGCTTCTAGTATTGGCACTCAATATGTGGATTAAATGCCCAGTCATGACTCATAACACTGGGGAAGCAGGTTGATGTTCACTGGTGACCATATTGTATATTTACTCATGGTCCCTTCCTACAAGCGAGAAGAGAGAGAGTAGGAGATGATAGTACTGGTGATAAATGTATTCGTTATTTGTGAGAATAGTTTGCAACAGAAACTAAATCCTTTTAACTTATGAAAGCGAATAAACAAACCATCAGCGTAGCTTTTAATCGAACCATTTTTTTTTGTTAAAACAATAATTAGTGGTAAAGTGCCGTCCTTATATAATTTATGGGCAGAATTATTCTTACTAAATCCTTAATTGTGGCTTTGTTGTCGGTGTTCAGGCTTTTCAAATCATTCATCGCAAGTGACTTTAAGCAAAGCCCCTTTGGCTGCGAGGCCCCTACCGGTCCGAGGCCGCGAGCGAGAAATATTACAATGTATATAATTACTACTATATATTTTGTTATTTAATACTAAGTGTATTAATGTGATTTTAGGTTAATTTTTTTTCACTTAATCGGGTCTCCACAAACCAAAATTATTTTTGTACATGATTTAATAATTTATTATTATCAATTACTTTTTATACAGCAATTAAAAATAATAATGATACAAAGTTTATTTTGTCCGAAATGGAAACATAAATTATATTAGTAATATTTACATGAACCCAAATTTACCAAAAAACTTTCTAACGCGACTGTACGACAGCTACCAAGGTATTAAGCGTTCATTACCGAAGGCCATCGATACATATCGAACCGTCGCTTTTTAGTAGTCATTCTAATTTGGTCGGATAATCGATCGTATTTTATTTTTGTTTATATCTTTTTAAATACGGAATATTTTAAGGTGAAAATTTTCACATTATTACTTGACAATATGCACATAATCATGGTTTACAATCGCTCATCTTAGATTGAACCAGTTTCTTGTATGTGAACGTCAAAAACATGATAGGTTTTTTGTTTAGTTTTTCTCATATTACTCAACAACTAATGAATGTGCACTATTGAAACTTGCTGCACATAATCTGCGTCTCAAGACGGATCAAATGCAATTTTTTATGAGCTTATCGGCCTTTTTATAAAGAGGCTATATTTTTTTTCTCATTTCTTAAAAATCGCTATAACTTAAAATCTAAGATATTTTTCTTGTTCAAAATTCCGGCACATATTGGCACATGTAAGAGCTATTTATGCAATTTTTTTCATAAACGCACATGCAATAGTTTTCGAGATATGCGATTTTGTAAAACGTTACCCTAGCAGGAAGATTAAAAAGTTGAATATTTCAAAAACCTGAAGGCGCACATATATAATTTTTGGCGCACATTCATGCACACACATAAGCTTTCTAACGGACTAATTATTTTTTCTCTCCGATGTTTTTTTAAAAATTTTCCTGCTAGAAAAACGTTACCCTAGCAGGAACCGTTTTTTTCGATTTATTCCAAAACGGCTGGATGCACATATATAATATTTGGCGCACATACATAGTAAATAGAGCACAAAACATTGGTACCACTCATATCACTCTAGGACATACTTTCTGCTAGGGTAACGCACACTCCATAGATTTATATAAGAGGAAAGTTAGATTTGCACTAATGGGATGTAGCCCAGAACATGATTAGTATTTTTTTGTTTGTCTTAAAATAAATGTATTATTTTTTCTCTCTTTCGTTTGTTTCTAGAGTGGTAATTTATATAAAAATTATATTTTCTAATGTAACACTTTTTTATGCTCAGTTTATGGAATATCAAATTGTGGAGACTTTACTGATTTCTGTAATAGTACATTTTTTTTTTTTTTTTTGTATATGAGTGAAACTGTATTGTTTGTTTCCCAAATAAAATACAAAGGCACATTAAAAAAATGCCTTATAAGATCTTAACTTGACTGCTACTATGTGTCCCCCTCCTGGCGCCTAACCTGGATCCGCCCTTGGCGACTCGTTTATGGCTCTTTGAAGCGTAATTATGGACATGCCGGAGAATCGTACCGAACCAAACGCATCCTTAAAATAGCAAGGCCTGCGAATGCACTCGAAATATTTGTTACATTTTTTCATGTAGCTCAGGCTATCTGAAGAAATCTTCCAATTAGGATGAATTATTGTAGGTCGTTAGAGCATTTTATGTGACGGCCAAACAACCTTATTTTAGAATGTTACGCTACAGAACCATAGATAATCGATCGAAGTGTCCAGACAGCTTGAAATCACACTTTTCGCTGGTCTCTCAATCTCGTGCACGGAAGTGATTTTGATAACTCTTTACATATCAACGGGCGTCACATAAATTTGTGACAAGCATTGAGCTAAAAGTTTGGTGGTATGTACAGCGGTATGGTAGAAAAATGCGAAAATCTGTGTCCAGCCAGCTTGATTTTACGTATAAAACTTCTGGCTGGCACCGCATGAATCTCAATAACGGGAGCGTTCGAATATGGTTCCTTTACTAAGATTTTGTGACGCTAATAACGTTTGATTCACGGCGTTACATATAAGAGTTTACGAGAAATCAAAAACTGAATGTGCGGAAACTCCTAAATTCAAGCTGGCTGGACACATGTATCTCCGCTGCCTGGTGGATTACGGCCTCCGAAATACGAAATTATTAATTCCGAAATCAAATTTTAGAGACGGAGACGAAAATGATAACCTGAATTTGTGACGCAGAAACTTTCAGTAGTTCAAAGATATTAATCATTTAATTTTTTCTATACAAAACGCCATTAATATTGTGAGGTGACAATCATTTGACTAAAATAAAGGACTTCTTATTAATCGACCTATTGGCCGATAGTGCAGACTAGTATAACATTTGTTTTTTATGCCGTGAATAATGATAATAAATTGTAATGAATACATACAGCATGAAAACTAACAATTGACTGTCAAAAGATGCAGGTACTTTAGATTATTGGAATTTACCAGTTGTGGCAGTACAAACTGTAAGCAACAGATGGCGTACGGAACGGTATCCCGTTGACTTCAGCAAGATTAAACTATAGAAGAACAGGTGTTTCGAGTCCAAGAAGGTTGGTCTAGGGACCAACTAACATCCCCTCAAATATTAAATATAAACATTTATAAAAATACTCTCATTAAATTCTTCCTGAACTTTACATTGTTTAGCTATGCAGTTGAGTTTAACTAAGATTAACAATTAATTGTGATTATAAGGTAAATATAAATAATTATACTATAACAAATGGTCAAAGGAAGTCAAAAATAATACTTTTAAATTCTATGACAGGCTTTAATCCAGGATCAGTTTTAAGGAAATTTATAACTTTATAAAGGTACGACATAATTTTTGTAAATCAACACTTTTATATGTAATCAAGGAAAATAATTTCCCTACCTAAATTAGGATACAAAACTAAAAGTAATAAAACAAAAAAAAATAGAATGCATCAGCAAATTACTACAAATTAATAAAATTGAAATAAAAACATAGTTATGTGGCTTATACAGAAAAACTACCTAGATACTTCAAATTAATGAATGGTTTAAATAAAAAGGCACTTTTAAATCAAGGTGGGGAGATATTATAACATGTGCAACAAACATAGGTATTAAACAGTAAAATTGATATTTTATTTCATTGATCATCAATTTCTCTCGTCACACTGCAGTTGCTCTTAATAGTAGAAAATATTAAAATGTATTATATATATTTATATACAATATAAAAAAATTCAACAATTTATATTTTAATATCTACTTAAAACTATAAGAAAATATTAAAATCATGTTGCACTGTTTTTGCATGTTTTAAACCACTTGATTTTATAATTTAGTAAAGATCGATCGGGAATGACAACTTTATATAAAACTTATCACATAACATATTCGCCTACATGTTGAATACAGGAATACAAACATGTAACTTATATAAAGTATACAGCTTTCTTGGTATTAATTTAATCTGATTTCAATTAGATAATGTACAACAAAATTTAAACACTACAGTTTTTTACAAATTTCAGTCAAAAGTTATAAACAAAAACAGGCTTTTCGTCACTGTCCAGAGAACAGTTTCTACACATAAATAAATACATTTATTTTAGTTGTAATATATATATATATTTAACTTTTTATAAGCCTGCTGACAATTCCAATATCACCAGATCGATCTAACTAGAGATTTATAACAGTTCAATGAAAACATACATAAATGAGATTTATATAAATACATAGAAAATAACTCAATGCCACGAGAGAATTCAGCTGTCCTTTACAGATAATAAAAAAATGTATACAAAATTTCCACACCTCATCTGATTACAATTTTATGTAATACAAAATTACACCAAGTTACCACTGCTATATTAAACATTTTTTTTTTCATTTTTTTTTTACTCAACACATGATGACTGTGGTACCTCAATTAACACTACACTCAGTCTGTGCACAATATTTTGGTGTTGTTTCCATTATTCCATTTGTCTTCAACAGTCCTTAATAAGGGATAAACTCCTCTCACCACAGAATTTCCTAGTTATAAAAATTAGTATATTTCAATGATTCAGTCCACAAATTTGAAACAAAGTCCACAATTCCACTCAATTTCATGTGACACGCAACTGGCACATGTTGAATGTTGTTTAGTTAATGTTCGGTTCACTAGGCGTTTGTACAATAAAACGTTCTTCCAGTACAAAATATTTAGCACATTATTAATTTGTTGAGAGTTTTTTTTTACGATGCACTGTTTAAAACAATCAATATTCTATGTTACAATTGTTCAAGTCGTAACGCAACGTCGTTTGTTACGCTATGAAGGACTACATCCTTCCGTTTTGTATGTTTTGATACATACATTAAGTTCTATAATACGGTACCAACCAATTACGCGAGTACTAGTCGTCAATGGAGAGAAGCCAGTCCTCAAAAAGCTCATCAATTGCGAGGACGTCCGCGGCCGCGCGACCCATCGCGGTCCTGAAACAATTACGTATTTTAGGAACATCATAATTGGATAACAATTTTTGGGTTAATATTCGGTTCGAACGAATGTTCTTATGAATGTGCGAAACGACCCCATTTAATAATAATATCATTTTAATGCGGTTTCGCACGATTCATCTATGCATTTTACTTGTGTGCTCATCAACCTTCAAAAATTGTTAGTACTCTTTTCGCACACTATACACAAAGTGCAAAATAAAAATCTAAGTAGTTATGTAGAAGATACAAATACGCGAAATATAAAATACTACTACGTTTTCTTCCCCATTATCTCATATGGGTTAGATGACAGGGTAGGTGATTCCTATTTACCAGTATAACAATTGGAGTGCGTTAAGATTTGAACTAGGAAGTACCAGGACTTCATTCATTATTCGAAATTGTACAGATAAGTATGATCTTGGTTATAGTTGGTCTCCTAGTAGGTACATATATTTTTTTGTAATTAAATAAAAATACTTTTGAAAGACGCGTTTGTATACATTTCCTTTAAAATAAATATTAATTTGATATGGATTAATTTGTGCGCGATTGTACTTTTTGCTTTAATTTTTACTTTAATATGTGTGAAAATAGTACTACACGAATAAAATACATTCGTGCAAATCGAGTACTAACCCCAATTTTATGTAATAAAATTGCATTTGGGAGATTTACCTTGTGGTGTGGTCTATAATTATTGGAGTCGCGGTCGCGATAGCCATGATCGCGATTGTCCCTGCCATCGCGATCGTCGCGATGGTCGCGGTGGTCGCGATGGTCGCGGAAATCGCGCGGGTCGCGGTGGTCCCGATTATCACGGCTGTCGCGGTTATCACGATTGTCGCGGTGGTCACGATTGTCGCGGTTATCGCGGTGGTCCCTTGGATCCCGGCCCTCGCGGTGATCGCGCCCGTCACGACCGTCGCGATTGTCACGGTAGTTGCGATAGTTACCACCACCGGCACCACCACCACCACCGCCACCGCGGCCGCCTTCGTGATCATCACGATTATTGTCCTGGTTGTTGTGGTGGGGAACTTTACGCGAGTCCTCCTCCTCTTGACGTCTCTCATAATGAATGAAATCGTCGAATATCGAAGTCGAATGACAATAACTATGCATAATACGCAACACCTGTAGGCCCTTGGCGTGCGGCACCTCCTGGGTGTCGCGAGAATTCGTCACCGGCTTGTTCTCGTTATTTTCTAATTTGATATGACGAAGTTGCACGTTAGGAACGTCCTTAACATAGATCCACCTCACGCGGAACTGTCCCTTCCACTTGTCCTGCGACCACACGCTAGAGTTCGAATTATAATCGACCGCGCTGGTCATGCGGGCCATTCCGCAGAAGTGCCCGCTGCCGTTCACAGAGAAAAACAAGTAGACGATGCCACCCTCGCGCTCGCGTTCGCGGAAGGCGGCGTCGAGCCTCTTGTTGCCGTGCTCCGTGCTGCACCAGATCTCGTACTTGATGCTGCGGTGTATGTCGTCCTCCGAGTAGGATTTGATGACGAAGAATCTGGCGAGCGGGGCGCTCAGGTCGAACTCCTTGGGGTTGTAGTCGTTCTTGACTCGGAGCTCGTCGAGGACGGGGTGTGGTACGGGCGCGGGCGTGTGTACGGGCGGGGGCGGTGCGGGTGCGGGCGGCGGCGGCATGGGCGGGCGCGGCTGGTGGTGCGGGTGGGGCGGTCGGGCCCAGGCGGGCGGCTGGTGCGGCGGCGGCGGGCGCTGCAGGGCCGGGGCGGCGGGCGCCGGCGGCGGCACCGGTAGCGTCGCGGGCGCCGGCGTCGGCTGCAGCGGGGGCGGCGGCGCCGTCACCACGCCCGTCGACTTCCCCGCGTCCCACGCACTCATATCCATGTTGTGCTTGCCCGGCACGATCGGCGGCGGCGGCATGCCCGGCCCCTTCTTCTTCAAGCCCCCGCTCTGCGACGACGGCGCCGGCTTGGCCGGCTGGCTCGCGATGGACGCCCACGTCATCTTCTTCGGCTGCGAGCCGCCCGACACCTCCTTGAGCTCCGACACGCGATCTTTCTCCGCCTTGTGTTCGCCGAGCGAGAGCGCCTGCACTCCGGACTCGACCGTCTTAATGCCATCCGGCACGTATAGTCCCTCATTCCTGTAGTAATCGTCATATTGTTTAGCGCGACCTAATTGACCCCAAGTGGAGTAGTCACCGTTACCATGAAAATAGTTAAATGTTGACGCTGGCTGACCAAACGCAGCGGTCGAGAATGGCGTGGTTGAGTGGCCAAATACACCTGAAATGAGAATGTGTATGTAAATAAAATGGGACCACACGATAAAAACCGACATGCATGTATTTCAAACAAAGGAATGAAATGTTTGTGATGGTAGTCATTGTATGTAAACAGTATGTTAATATAATGTTTCATTGTAACTTCAAACTAATCTATAGATAAAATTGTTAGAGAGCATAAATAACACTGTTGTGTGTGACCAATTACTTAATGGTCAAACCTCATTAATAAACACATTATGCTAGTGAGTGATAATGTTGTCTTGAATTACTGAATAAATACTAGCTACCATCCATTCCATAAGAATCGTGAGGATTGTATCCTCCGAGGAAAGTCATCGGGTCTGTTCCATTGGTGGACCATGTCCCATCCCCGACTCCAAAAGCTTGGTAAGGAAGTGCTGTTGTACCGTAATAACCTGTAAAATACAAAATGTATGAATTAAGCATACAATTCTAATTATTATTTGAACAGCTATGCAGTTTAAATGAACCAGTTGGCAACCCACATCGCAATTCAAAAGCCACCTGTGACATTATTATCTCACTCAATACATTTCTTTTGTATGCAAAACAATAGTTTTGCAAAAACAAAAGAAATGTATACTGTAAGCTTCAAAATTATAGGATTAAGAATATTGACAATCTTTATATAAGATTTGGGATTCCAACAAATATTCACAAAAGTAAGTTAAATGCAAAGAAAAACCTTAAGAAATTAATGTTGGGTAGAGAAATCAACTCAAGTTAGATAGAGCACTCAAATTAATAGATAAAACAATATATTCTTTACATTAAATCACACCAACTTGTATTTAAGGCTTTGCTGTGTTTAACTGTTACTGATGAGTTTTACGAGGACAGTAAGCGTTTGTTAGAACATGAAACAATATGTACCTACCTGCCGCGCTGTACGGGTCGGCTGCTGACGAGATGGGTGGCGCGTACGATGGTTGCTGCTGATGACGCCATGACACCTCCGCCAACTCGTCACCACCGCTCTCTAAGTGTTGCTCTTTCGGTGCATTTGTCACTGGAAATATTATGTTTCTCAATTCGATAACTTTATATTTTTGTCCCATGTAAAAGTCATAAAAATCATGATAATTAATCAATCACACTAACTAAACACTTAACCTAACAGTTTTATAGAATTAAGTCCTAATGATTGTTATATAAATATGTTTGTGCACGAGTTTTGTAACACATACCTATTGTGGGTTCTATGTGAGAAGAACATTCCCATTAAATCGGTAAATTTAATTATCAATTTGCTGAAATAATGAAAATACAGGCAACCATGGACACTCATTTATTCAGATTCAATATCAAAAAGCCAATGTTGAAATCATAGAATGTTGTATGGATGTAGGAATGGCCCAATGTCTCATTAACAAAATGTGAATGTATAATGCCCAAAAAACATAATCCATAATGTTTAAAATATGTAACTAGTCTTGAAAATTTAATTTTTAGTTGAGAAAGTATCTGTTTAAATTACAAAGACTACATGAGTACCGGAATGGCAATAATACAAAACAATAACACTGTGATCTCATTATGAAATCACTGATACAAATAACAAGACTGATAAAACATTAGATAGGCTAATCATTCAAATACTAAATCTTAAATAAATTATTTTTTATGTTATAGACGGCAAACAATTGGCTCATCTAATGGTAAATGACACCACAGCCCATGTAAATTTACAATACAAGAGGGTTTGAAATGTGTTGCTGGACCAATAAATGGGAATACACTTCTTTTTTTAGGGATGCTAAGTATATTACTCAGGAATTACATTTGTCACTTACTGATTCAGCAAGCAGCAGTTTGTCTTTCAATTGTGGCACTGTATTACTGACAGTATCATTAAAAATTATATGCAAAAACTACCTCTATGTGTACAAAAATGCAGGGAGTTTAAAGTACTAGTGACTTTTATAAAGCAAATTCCTTCACACATAACAAAGTAAATTAATTAATATTTGGTTATGAAAAGACTAGGAAAATATTTTATGACCCATGCAAGATTTAAAACATGATGCTAAATTTAGAAAAAAAAACTTCTTATCTTCAGTTTATAATTTTTCACAGGCTATTTTCCTCTTAGGCTTTAGAAAGATAATCTATTTTTTTTTACAATTTGTTACATAACGAAAATAAGGTATTGAATAACATCCTTAGACAAGTCTGATTACACAATTTTATTATTTTTTTCAAAATCAAATTTATTTTTACATGCATTTAATCTAAACTAATTATACCTTCTAAAATAGTAACTAAAAACTGAAATATAGTGTACCTACTTAACACAAATGTCTAAACATAGTGTAAATGATTATTCCAAATCACAAAAACACTAACCATAATATTGATTGTACATCATTCTGATCACAATAAATATATACAATATATGATAAAAAGACTAGGACACTAATTGCAAATATTGTGAAAAATTTGGAGCAAAGTGCACAGATAAATTAAGCCACCTTAGATTATAAGTACAAAGCTTCAGACTTTATTGATTGTAGTTGTTGTGTGGGAGTCATAATATTCTTATATTCAGTGTGGGCAGCTACACCCACAACCACTTCACTTATTATATAGAAATAAAATAACTTTGTGTCGCCACTTTTGCATTAACATAGTAAGACTACTATGAAGCCAATAAATTGTCAGCCAAATTAAATTGTACTGTTTAAAAAATCATGTATTGCAGTGTTGGAAAATTTAATAGAAAGTGAAAAGAAGTGAAAGCTAAAATTATGACGCTGATCATGGCAACGCAAAGCAAGCGCCGGATACAAAGCCGCCCGGTGCGAGATTCCTCGTATATAGAAAACACCTTGCAACGTCATAATGATTCAACTTTACCTTGGTTCCCTTGCCCTTTCATCCGCTATACACCCGAAGGACATGGAACAATACATAACAACAAACATTAGTAACACCGAAAACGAATCTTTTACATGTAAATAAAGTAAAAAGATAAAGCAAATGAGAAATACCTGATCTGACACGCCTGCTGACATTGGCCACGATATTGTTAATATTAAGCACTCAGTTAAGTCCTTACTCACGAAATTAAAACAATAAATCACATTAGTTTCACTGCACACTGTCCAAGGTGTCCTAGATTCACTTAATTATTTAAAATGTCCGTAATAAATAAAAAAATTACTGAAAGTCCGAAACGGATGGACGTTTTTAATGGCGACCACCAAGGTGTTGCCAGTTATTAATTTTCGGTAAATACCGGTTTCAATGTTGATATTAATGCCATGTACATATTTGCGACTCGGAGGAATATGACTCCTCCGAGATTTACGACTAATTTCCTATTTTGAATTTAATTCTTTCAATCTCAGACAGAATAATAACTGCGTCATTCCCAAAAAAGTAGCGCTGTTACTGGCCTTAAGAGTTTCAATACAAATTCGAAAGGATTTTTAGGGATATAGGCTTGGAAAGACTTTTTCACCGGGGGCCGAATAGTTCAAAAATAATAATAAGATAGGACCGGTTAATACACTTAAAATATTTGGTACCTAAAATAAATAAATATAAAATAAATATCCACTGACTTCACGCTTAGTTTGCAAACTAAGCATAAGGCCTGTTTTACGGGTACTAAACAACTGATAGACATATTTACAACACCCAGACCAATACAAACAGACATGTTCATGCACACAAATGTTTGTAGGTACTGCCCGGGGATCGAACACGGAACCCTCGGTGTAGTTGCCGACTTTGCAACCATTACACCAAATGGGTCGACAAATAAAATAGAAGAATAATGTTTGCGTATGTATATGTATGTTCAGAGTTATTTTGTCCTTAAACTGTCGTTCACATTATCGTGGCTCACACAAACACCTTAACACCCTTACCTCGTTGACCACACGTATAACGCGTCCCTTCAGTATTCGCCTATTCGGGCACTCAGCGGGAAAACTAGATCCGTGCCAATTAGTAGGTATCTCGGCACGACAATCGGAGTTTGAAACGGTAAATTATCAATACTCTGGCTTCTGATTTGATTTGTGGCCAATATTTTCGCAAATGATATTCCTGAGATACAGTACAATAGTATCTATCTTTTTCTATTTATGTAAGTTATAACATAACGACCTAAACTTGAATATGATATTGTTAACACCATATAATTGTTCATTTCTTAATGACCTGATAATTTTTAACCTACTTAGAACTTTGGTAGACTTGTAGGGAGCGTAAATGATATTTTATTACTATGAACAAACAATAGTTCTTCTTAAATGGTATTTATTGGACAATAGGTAATGGTCTTCAGGTAGCCACAGAGTTCGGCGATTTCTAGTGACAGTTTCCTGATTTCATTGATGAGGAATTGCGTGTCGGCGGCTGGTAGTTGTGTTGAACATTGGTTAGGATTCGGCGACGGAGATGAGCTGACTGCTACTACTTCGCGTGTCTGCTCCATCATTTTGTCGGCGATGAGGGCTAGTTTTCTAGAGCTGTCTTCGTGCTGAATGATTCGCTGACGGCGAGTACTGATCGGATGTGTGGTGGAAGATGGTTTGTCCAAATCAGGCGTAGCGTGTCGACTGGAATCCGGTCTCTGGCGAGGACACGCATACGACGAAGTAACTGAGACGGCTTCTGGTCGCCGAGCTCCATTTCGGACAGCAGCTTCTGGCGACTGTCCGATTCCTCGTACACGGCGATGAGACGTTCCTTTATGGCCTGGTATGCGTCCTTCTCTGGTGGGTTGTAGAGGAGGTCGGAGATCTGCTCCACATCTTGCTTTTCCAGTTGTGCAATGCCATCTGGGCCATCTGCTTGTCACTCTTCCTACTGGCGTGTGGCGGCTTCGAAACTGTAGAACCACAGCCGATGTCGATCGCGCCAGAATGGTGGTATCCGCAGTAAAGCGAAATATTCGCCAATTCGGGCTGTAGGTCGACGGTGTGGCTTACAGGTGTTGCTTCATCGTTGGACATTTTGCTGGAGATGAGCAGGTATTCTTCTCTTCAGGCAGATTTTCAGTCGGCGGGCAGCAGGGATTTTCTTCTTTAGCGTAGTTCTTCAAACGTCGGGTCACCGCTTTGGTAGTGGTGTTTCTTCGAACGTCAGGTCACCACTTTGTTAGACTTGTAGGGAGCGTAAATGATATTTTATTACTATGGAACAAACAATAGTTCTTCTCAAATGGTATTTATTGGACAATAGGTAATGGTCTTGAGGTAGCCACAGAACGCACCGACCAGACGCATAAGACGGTGTGTACACCAAGTCGCAAGACGTTTCTCGACGACGAAACTAGCGAACTCATCCAAAATATGTCCCGCAACCCTGGAACTGATTAGACTAAGCCGGGACATAACAAATGTTGAAGTTGCTTCACCGAAACATCAGGGTCTCTAAGCAGATATGAAAACTCGTTTGCACGTATCTCCGCTGTTTCAATATAAACACCTTTCAAGGACCTTATTTAGCAGAATAGACGGCATAAAGTTTTCCAAAAACCACTTGGTAAATAACTGGAGAAGCATAAAACAACAGACGGCCAATTACCCTCGCCCAGAGCATCAGTGCCAAACTCAGAATAACTGAGTCTGAGAAGGGGCGGACCTTTATTGAATTTCCCGGATGTGGCGGGTCGACTGAAGGCAACTTCGTTGGAACCGGGCTATATTACATCGCACATTTTATCGGCTAAAGTGCCTTTAGGGGGTAAACTACACCCTATGAACCTGGTGGACACCAGGAGTGGAGACCGCGGTTTGAAAAGCATAGGGTAGAACGCCCGCCGGCCCGAGGACCGATGACTTGGGAAAGGTGGTGAAGAATGGATGAGAAAAAGAGAGGACTGAGATATCGAACACAGAGAAGGGAGACCAGTAAATAAACTGAGAGAGGATGAAGATTGTACCTGGCCGTAAAACTAAATTGCCTCTGAAATATAGTCCGAAAAACTGAGAGTAAAAATTATTTAATAATTATTGTAACTATACTATGCAATCAATGGCGCCATCCCTTTCTAACTAAATTTAAGTAAATATTAACGTTTTATTAACAAAGTCTTGTTCTAGAATATGGGCCTTAGTGTCCTGCGAACGTGTTAATGTGTAAGTATGTATTGTACATATGAATAAATAAAAATTAAAGTAGCAAGCACTGGGTAAAATTGGGTTTATTTCATATACTAAGTTACTTTTTAGTGAAAAATGAAGATATGGTCTTTGTACCACTTGCTGCCTTTTGTCTTGCTTTTTCTTTTGCAGACAAAGGTTTTTCCTTTTTAATTTCAGTATAACTTTGGCTTATATTTTCGATGCTTTCATTTAATGAAGTTTCACTTTTGATTTTTTTATTTGGACCCTGATTCTCCACTTCAGATTTCCTCTTCTTACCAAAAGATTCAATTAGTTCTGGTTTAAAATTAAATTGATTTTCTAGTTGTTCAGCCAATTGGAGTGGAAGATAATCTGATACTATGCCACATGCATATTTCAAGTAGAACTCTGTAAAAAGACAAAATAACAAGTTTATATAGAGGTATTTTAACCTATTGAGTGCCAGATTTCCAGACACAATGGAAATACTATTGTGTCTTCATATGATTGCAGCAGTTAAAGCAGAGATTATTCCTTAGGTATGATTTCACCCAATCAGTAGTACTCTATATAGTCATGCTGTGTGGGAAGGTTTACACCTGCAGTGGGATGTCATAGGCTGATGATAATGATGGATTATACACTTAAAAAGAAAAGTTCCAATTTTTTCCTTTATGTAATTTTCCTATAGTACCTATGTCTTCCCTTTAATTTTCTACGTACCAAAAACTTGTTAGTCTTGTACATGCTGGATGGGATGAGTAGAGAATATTAGGTTCAAAACATATCCTTTGTAATGTAATATCTCGAAGTAAGTCAACAACTGAAGGGGATCTCACCTAAGCAGTTTAAGAAATTCTGGTTGTTATCCACAACACCATGCCTCAGGCATATATAGAACAATATAATAATTTTGTTCAGTAATTTCCTGTAAAAGTATAATTTTGTATATACTTACTTTATTATGAATTTAAAGTAATATAGGTTTATTCCTTACCTTCATCTATGCTATCATTATCAATGTTGCTAGTTACAAAAGTGGCGGAAGCAGCCCCCGATGTGACATGGATATTTTTTTGCCTTAATACTTGTGCTAACTTTGTGACTCGCCCCTCTAGCCATTTTAATGTTTTTTCTTCATTGTATTTGTAAGCTTTCATATCTGGTGTGCCCTGCAAAAAATAAAACTTAATATAAATATATACATAATAAACATAACGCATATGGATAACCACTAATGTACATACTTTTAGATCACCAATATCATCAAGATTATTTATATAGGCAATGACTTTGTCATAACCTTTCTCTGATAATAAATCTTCCAGTGGCATAGCTCTATTTGCACATTGATCTTTGAGCCTTGGCAAAACTGAAAATTAATAACAATTTTAATAAAATTGGACTACGAGTGGTAATATAATACATGTAGGAAGACAAAGTGTTGTATTACCTAAAAAATTGGGGTGTACAGGAGTCACTATAAAAACACTTCCATCCGATTTTACAGTCTCGCCGATAAACCATGATCTATAGGGCTCAGTGAAGTTTACAATCTCGTGTATTTTGCCGTGAGCTTGATCCAAACAGTATTTTGTAGGCTTGCCATTTGCCGGATGGGGAAGAGTGATGATATTAAAATTATCATTTTTAAATAGTGATTCTGAAAGTACAAGCTTAACTTTGAAGTTCCCATTGGATTATCACGTAAGAAATATACATGAAAATATTTTTAGGATCCGTGTTCAAAGTTCTACCTTTAAGGAGCAAGATCCATGAGTTTTCGACTCGTTGAGAAGGTCCAGTTGGTGGATCTGTCTTATTTTCTGTAGAAGCCCTCGTTTTCTTTTGGGATCTAGTAGTCATGTTGCGGAAATACTTAAGTAAATATTATATTTTGCAAAGAAAAAAAAAAACTTCACGATTTATTTGTTATTGTTATAATTCCTGGCCTGCTAAGATCTTGCAATATACTGCCTTATCACTTATAAACATCTCTCATATCTTAATAAAACGAAAATAATTCATGTGAGGCTGTACTAGGACGATCTTAGCCAGATATGAATGGAATAATTAAAAAATAATGCTGTCAATTCTGACTGACATTTCATTGTGTCGTTAATCATAATCTGTCAGATCACAAATGTCACTTACACACCGGTCGGTCCCGCTTATTTTTTGTTGAAACGAAACTTTTAGTATTATTTTTTGTAACCAGGCTGAACTATGCAAGCTTTTCTTAAAACAGGTAAAATATCAGCATCAGAAAAGCCTTCTTCTTCGGGGGTTAAAACATCCATCAAAAAGAAGCCACCAGCTCCATGGGTGGAGAAATAGTAAGTTTTCTTGTTTACGTTTTTCCTAGTTGATTTAATTAGAATATTAACCTCGTTTTGACTCTTTTCCACAGTCGGCCTAAAACAATTGATGATATTGTCGATCAAGGTGAGGTCGTGCAAGTTCTGCGTGAATGTTTGTCTGGAGGGGACTTGCCTCACTTATTGTTCTATGGACCGCCGGGAACTGGTAAAACAAGCGCTATTCTTGCTGCAGCAAGACAACTATTTGGAGATATAACACGGGATAGAGTCTTGGAACTTAATGCTTCAGATGAGCGTGGCATTCAAGTTGTTAGAGATAAGGTTAAGACTTTTGCTCAGTTGACAGTGAGTGGAACTAGACCAGAGTAAGTGTATATATATTTGAAAAGTTTGTTAACAATATTATGATCAATTTCTAGTTGTTAAAATTATTTGCATATAATTCTGTATAATAATTTTAATGTTATTACAACTTGGCTGTATAGCTTAGACTGAAGTCCTGCTAGCAATTGACTATTAAAAAAAATCTGAGGCATAAAGATTTAATATTAGATTGTTGATACTGTTTATATTTTCATCAGTAGAAATGATTTTCAGTGGTCGCCCTTGCCCTCCCTACAAACTAGTGATTTTGGATGAAGCCGATTCCATGACAAATGCAGCTCAAGCGGCACTCAGACGCACCATGGAGAGGGAAACACGCACAACCCGCTTCTGCCTTATCTGCAATTATGTGTCTCGTATCATACCGCCAATCACTAGTAGATGCTCCAAATTCCGTTTTAAACCACTCGCAAGAGAAAATGTCATAAAAAGGTAATTTGTTGTTGAAGACAAAATAATTTAATTCACATAGCAAAATTTTGCTTAAAGTTAAAAATTTTTAGTGGGTATAAATAAATTGAAACATATTATTATTCATACAGCACAATTTATGCTATTTCAGCAAAGTGGTACTTATATGGGTACTAAGAAATGGTATTTTTTTATACTATTGCAGGCTTCAATTCAAAGGGGATTATAAGAAAAATGCATTTTTTTTACCAATCATTTCTAAATTATTTGATAAACAATGTCCAATTTTTTGTCACACAAATACAAAATCCTTTTTAAATACACATGCATATTTTTAATAATGTAGGTACACTGAGGACAAAGATATTACGGTTTTACTGAAAGTGGTGATTTTCTTATATGCCCCTTTTGCTTGAAGCCCAGGATCTAAACATATTATACATATATACTAATTGTTGCAGTGTAAGATATTCTCCTGCAGTAAAACACAGCCTAAGTGATTTTAATAGTAAGCTGACACCATAGGTAAACAGTTACTTAGGGTGTCAGGGTTAGGAGATGCGCAGTTCATGTGTAGAGCTTGAGCTTATTTACATCAGCTACCTGCCTATAAAAGTCCACTCAGAGTCGGTCCAGCCATTTCAGAGAGTTAGAGTCATTATTTCATTTAATAAAAGAAATATATGTACTGTTTTGAAGATTCCAAATAAAGCATTATTTTTAGTTCTAAAGATTACCTGGACCAAACAGACAGACAGACAAAAATTTAAAAAATATATAGATTTTGGTTTCTGCTCTGTGTATATAATAAATGGTAATTTCAATATTACAAGCAGACAATCTTATTTTATTTATATGTATATAGATTATACACTTAGTATTCTAGTCATTATGTCCCATTGGTCATATGCCTTCCCTTATTATTTATATTTTTTTATATGTATAGAGTTTTGGTACTTGCTTTTTAACCATATAACATTATAAGGATTTCATGAAGTACCTTTGATATTCCAGATTGCGTGAAATTGTGAAACAGAGGGTGTGGAAGTAGGTGATGGTGAAGTTTTACATCAGGCTGTAGATACCTGTGAAGGGGATTTGCGGCGAGCACTGACAGCCTTGCAATGCTGCCAAAGGCTGCTTGGCAAGATAACTGTTGAAGGCCTTATAGAAGTAAGTTTCAAAATTATCAACTTGTATTTTTTTTACTACCCATTTGGTTCGGTTCGGTTGAGAGGTCGACTGTAACACCAAGGGTTCCGGGTTTGATCCCCGGACAGTACAAACATTTGTGTGCATGAACATGTCTGTTTGTAATGGTCTGGGTGTTTTCTATGTATAATATGTATGTATTTACAATAAATATATGTATGTTTATCCATTGTTTAGTACCCATAATACGGGCTTCACACTTAACTTGGGGCTAGATGGCGCTGTGTGAATGTCCGTGGATATTTATTTATTATTTTATTTTAGCTGTCTCCATTGTCCAATGGGCACAGCATTCACCTGCGTAACCTGGAAGATCCCATGATCCTATGATCCCATGGGGAAACGTCACTTTGTGTGGTAAATTCCATGTTTGATAAAGACTGCAGGGTGCAATCACCTGATTGTCTGAAAGGAAATTCCATGCTTTGAAAGACACATTAAGCTGTCAGTCCTAGTAAGATAGTCGTTAACATCCATCAATCTGCATTGGGCTTGCGTGTAGGGTTTCTTTCTTTCTTTCTATGCAGGAAGGCCTATGCCCAGCAGTGGACCATTATAATTTTTTTTTGTTGGTTTTATTAGTTTCCTTGTGTCTAGATTTGTATGTTACAATAGATTGCTGTGTATACTATTTATAGCGAGCTGTGCTGTCACGTTTATTTGCTAAAAGATTTTCATATTTATGATTTGTTCAAATAGGAATTTGTGTGTGCACTTTATTTAAGTAAATAACTTTTAATAGACTGTATTTAATGTGGTCTTGCCTTAGAAAAAACAATAAACTTAATAGATGCACAATCTCACTCAAAAAGCGAGCGCGACAAAATTCTGCCCATCGCGTCTGTTGGGCAGAATTTTCATTGTAAATCACGTCGCGTGCTACATGACATACTGACATAGTATGCTTGTGCTTTTGATTTTGTTTTGAAGATATTACCCTCTATTGGGTAATATCTTCGTAATTTTGCACCTTCTTAGTTTATTGTTTATCAAAGCTGCATGCATATTTTTGCCACCATAGACGGTATGGCTGTTTTCTGAACTAAAGTGTCAGACATCTAGTTAAATAGCTATAAAGACTAAGACTTAACATCTTTGTCTCTTAGTGATCTCGACAAAGGGTTACATCGCTGTTGCTAGCACTGTGGTCTCACTGAATTCGAGATCACTGTTTTGTAAAGACAACAGCTGCCATTTAGTCCTTATTTATTTATGAACGCACACATGACAAAACACAATATACATGGTAATGTAAGTACAAAAGCACAGCTTACTTTATAATAAATTTTCTTCCAGCAGGCCGACACAGAAAGACAGTCAATTAAGACAGACAAGCTTGTAGCTCATCTTATGGTTACTTGTATCCACCAATCTTAAATATTGGCAATTCCATGGGCCTACAAGAAAACTGCTTAGTTTTGTCTTAAAAAATAACAGTTAAAAAGCATATATATAGTCTAGTAGTAACCCCTTTTTTGAAGTTGGTTAAAAAAATAACCATTTATGAATTCAGTGGATATTTTTTTAATGTCAACAGTAAGTACCTAATCATTATGGTGGCCTGTGATCATAATCATTGGCTTGGGTATATATTTCAAGCTTTTGGCGTCTTGTAGTCAGATCATATTAATAATAACTGATCTGGGGGCACGGCAGTGCCCCGGCCAAGTCGAGCGCGAAGCAAACACTGCCGTACCATCCTTTACAGGATCCATTTCGCCGCATTTTCAGGCCCCAATTTGAGAACCTTTGGATAATACCAGAGCGTTGAAATTTTCGTCATCTAGTAAGATATAGTAACTTACTTTAAATCCAGAATTTCAAGTTTATAGGTCATTTAGTTTCGACGTTAAGCGAAAGCAAAGTTTCGCATTTTCGACAGATGAGACACTCACTCACTCACTCATGATCATCAAAATAGAACTGGTACTTCCCATTAACTCAGAGAGCTAAATTCGGTACAGAGTTAGGGTTTAATGGCTACATAAAGGAAAACTATAAAAACTTCGATAATCGAAGATCTGGAGTACCTGGTGACCCTGCTTAGATAACAAAAGAGCCCAGCCAAACTATAAGAGATCGACATACCGCCTTTAAACAATATATATTCAACATGGTGGGCCGCTTCATCCGATGTCAAAAATCGGGGGGCACGGTAGTGCCCCCGCCAAGTCGAGCGCGCTAGACCAATACAAACAGACATGTTCATGCACACAAATATTTGTAGGTACTGCCCGGGGATCAAACCCGGAACCCTTGGTGTAGTAGCCGACGTCTCAACCATTATACCCAATATTCCTGGTCGTCCAATATTCCTTTCAAGTTTCTACAAAAAGAAGTGAAATCCCACCAAAAACATCCTGTAAAAAACTAGCCAAGTCTCGATGGAGCTGCTTCTGCTTGATTATCTCTAAAAAGTTATGAAATCAAGACAAAGACGTGTCAAGTTTAAGGCTCCTTACTGCGATTACTTTATTATTATGGTTAATGTTGTGTGACTTGGCCGTTGAAGAGTATACAAGGATACAAAGATAAAGCTACTAACATATAAAGAATTTTCAACGGCTTATCAAGCAGAAGCAGCTCCATCGAGACTTGGCTAGTTTTTTACAGGATGTTTTTGGTGGGATATTATATACTACAGTACAATTGTTTATTTAGTCAGTAATTCTGGCAGCCAAAAGGTTAATTTTGCAAGTTTATATAATATTAAATATTTCCCATTAAAATTATGCTTATGTATTAACCGTCATACATCTTGTTCCAGGTTACTGGTCTGGTCCCAGAAAAATTGGTACAAGAATATTTAAATGTTAAGAATTACACAGAACTAGAGAAATTCGTTGAAAAGTAAGTAGTCAAGGCACCTAGTTAATATGGTTATTTATTAAGTACTTATAAATTAAGACATATGTTTTTTCAACCATAAGAAACCATAAAAATACCCGGAATAGTAGCAGCTTTTTTTTTGAGGATACTACTGCTGTTGGCTGCAGAGGACAGTTCCCAGTGGAACTCAAACCTCCGCTAGTGTGTGGGAGGTTACCTACCTAGTATATGTTTGGGGAAACCAGCGGCCCAGCAACGCGAATAGGGACTGGTCGTACCTACAGGAAATCGCTAAAAGGTCCCGCTGGTTTGGGCAGTATAACAGATGTCGATTTGATGTGTTAGCAATGTCGACGATGACGAAGAAAAAATGCAATACAATCATGGGATTCTATTAAGTGATTGAATTTGAAAATCAGTTTCAGTAGATCTGGGGCTCTATAAAAGGATGGAAACTACACTGGCATTGGCATTAAGAATTCGATCGGTAGCGTGCACTCCATATATGCAAATAAGCAGTGCGTGCAAGCATGCAACCCAGGAAATCGACAACATATTAAATGATTCCCACTTATTCGCCCATTTTCCTCTAAAGATTAAACCATAGGCAATCTGCTGTCATCCACAGCGCCCAATTTGGCAAAAATGTAAATTATTTATTGCATAGTCTACTCATAATTTCTGTGCACGTCACTGATTCTGATTGTGTTTCCTTAGAAGTGTGTATAGTATCAGATGCTTGTTATACTTACATAAACATCAGTATATAAGTCATCCTGCTCACTGCTGAAATACCCACAGTCATTATTTTCATCATCAAAAACATTTATCTATTATTTGGACTACTTGTCCCAGGTATATATATTCGTAAATCGTGATTTAGTATGGATACATTATCTTCAAAAGTATATGTAAAAAAATATTCGAATACAGATATTTTGAGTTTGTTATATGTGTACTTGTAAACAAAACAAGGATAAATGGTTGTAACAAATTGTAAATTAATAAAAGAACCATCTAAAATTCACAGAATCAATTTTCAATTTCCAGCTTCTTAATGGAGGCATATTCAGCGTCGCAACTACTAGAGCAACTGTGCGCAATAGTGGTCACATCTGGCCACCTCACAAACAAACAGAAGTGTGCCATCAGCGAGAAACTAGCGGTCTGCTCGCACAGACTCTTAGACGGCGGCGCTGAGGTGATGCAACTCACCGACCTGGGTTGCACGATCATCATGGCCAACAATGACCCATGACTGTTGGTACTTAAGTTCTGTATTTGTATTTTAATTAAACAGCTTACTGATATTGTAGTTGTAGTGTTGATTTTTTTTTACTTACCTGATTATTTTTCTGTACTGTGGTTGTAGAATGTAGTATAATTTAGTGCTAGTTTTCTTTTTGGGAAGCAAGCTATCTAGACTACTGTATATAAAACTGGACTCAATCTACCTATTTTTGCCCCAATGATGACGGAATGATAACATGGTCAAAGAATCAGAACTTGTTATAGTATTATGTAAGATGTAGTTGTGCACTAGTAGGGTTAGTCATCATATCAACAGCTCACTATACGTTCCCACCGAGGGGCACGAGCCTACATGTAGGCCTTAGTCTTTGACGTGGGCCCAGTGTGGATTGGCCGACTTCACGCACTTGAATGTCTGCGTAGGTTTTCTCACGATGTTTTCTTAACCGTAAGAGCCTCGGATAAACATACATATAATTTCGAAACTCGAGAAGACATTGGTACGTGGCGGGATTTGAACCTGCGCTCTCCAGATCGGAAGGCAGTAGCCCACACCTTTGAGCCGCCAACGCTCTCACTGGGTTAGTGTGCGAACCAGTTTTTATGTTAGGTTATAGGGCAGTTCTCCCTCAAAGGGCCATATCTGTAAAATCAAACGACACTATTTCAAAGCCTTTTCCTTACCAAGTGCACTCAAGCTTAATTCCATGACTTTTCAACAATTGGTTAGCATAAAGTAAAATATACAAACAGATTCTCTACCACTATGTGGTGTACAAGCTATCGGCGCATCTGATAATAGCTATAAAATATGAAGCTCTAATCAAAGCAAAGAGTTTGTTCTATGGGTAGCAAATAACGGCTAAACATACTTATATATTTTTTGTAAACACAAACATAATTATACATAGAAACACCTAGACAATACTTACCATACCCTACAAATATGTTTATGCAAACAAATGGTTGTACTGATGGGGGATCGAAACCGGAAACTTGGTGAAATAGCTGAGGATAAAAGTACCACATTACCCGTAAATAATGATAGCGTAGGACGCCCTCCGGCCCGTTAACTTGCGAAAGGTCGTTGGTAGAGGCTGGTTGAGGAAAGTGGAGGACCGGGATATCTGGCACAAAATGGAGGATACCTATGTCCAGCACTGGACTGTTATAGGTTGAATGATTTTTGCTTTGAGTTAGAAAGGGATAGCGCTATATACGACTAATAGCGGCATCCCTTTCTAACGCTATTTAAGTAAAATCAATGCTTGAGTCTCACTTTAGAATACTGGCAACAACACCTTTAAATAAATGTATTTAAAAATGTTATCTTAGAGTACGTGTACCTATTTAGGGGGAATGTGATATTAAAGTGCTTACGGAAACTCAGCAAAACAGCAGTCGCAGATTACAACCCTGGCAATAGATGTCGGAACGTAAGGAATATTTACGTTTCAGGTAAATCGTCACGTACTTAAACTTTTGAAATAATGAATACGTAACGTCATATTGCTTTGATAGCTCTATACAGGAAAAATGCTTAAAGCTTCTTAGATTTTAATACTTAAATTTTTGAGAAGTTATTATTATTTTAAAATATAACCTGAAATAATACTGCCATCTTTTCTGCTTGTGGACAATTAGAAACCATACTTCACCAGATACGTGTTTCTTATTAGTACGTTGACCCTGTCAAAAAGAAATCTGAAGCGCCCTGTGTGAAATTTGATAAATCTATAACTGCTATGATTAGTACTCACTGAAGTCATGGCGTTTCAGTACCTGCCTAAGTGGTTTCGACAGATCGAAAAAAGTACCCCATAGGATATGTCAGTAAACATCCCTATTCTTAGCGTATCGATAGCAAAACAACCAAACCGTAGAAGCCTAAAAGCCAGCCACGGCGACAGCGCATCATCATCATCCCTATACTACCGTCCTGTTTAAAATTTCTTGACGTTGACCTTATAAACTGTGAGAAAAAATATCTTTATTTCAGCTGCCAGTAGTAGTAGAAGTATGTAAAAATTATATCCTCATAACTCAATGACTTCCCCAAATATCTTTCACTGTTACTGGATCAAATGTAAAAAAAAATGTTGCCATTGTTGCAAACGATTAAAAATCAATGTAGGTAAGAGTTTGCCCCAATTAGTTGTATTTTTTGCAGAAGGTAATATACAATTGATAGGATGGTATTTATTTAATATCTCAGGCGTTCTTGAATTCTTAGTTTTTATAGTACAAGACAAATAAAGAAAACTTTCGTTTCTGTACTGGTAATTATCATTTTTTTGAATATCGCTTTTGATACCGGCCACTCTGTATAATGAGTCCAGTACATAATTAATGCCTGCAGACTAAACTCCCATTGTTGACCAAATGCGCATCGTTTCCACACGGAATTGCTGTTTATCCTTCACAGAATTATCAGGCAAACAACACTGTCGTTGACAGCATCCAACCACCTTATCTGTGAATATTATTATTATTAGGTGGTAGACTCGATACTGAGTCGTCCAGGTAGGTACCACCGCAGTGCCAGATATTGTCCCGTGAAATACTATGTTATGTTTCGGGATGAGGACACGGTAGCTAGTGAAATTACCGGGTATAAGAGACCTAACATCTGTTGTCTCGGGTGACGGGCGCAGTAATAAAAATAATAAATATCCACTGACATTCCACAGCGCCATCTAGCCCCAAATTAAGCGTGAAGTCTGTATTATGGGTAAATGACGGATATATATTTGTAAATACATACATAAAATACATAGACAACACCCAGACCATTACAAACAGACATGTTCATGCACACAAATGTTTGTACTGCTCGGGGATCGAACCCGGAAGCCTTGGTATAGCCGCCGACGTCTCAACCCCTACACCAAATGGGTCGTCTGGCATTTATTTTCTATTCCACCACCAAGATACTATGTATGATAGCTATCTGTTGCCAACTAATGACAAAGTAATGTACGTTAGTATTTTCTTCCAAATGACGCCGAAGCGACAGGCGTCATGGTTAGGTGACCAACTATTACCGCCTGCGCTTGGTACAACCATTTAAAATTACTGCTATGCTATTAGGTACGTTATGTATTTTCTAATACTATACGTAATTATTATTTGTAGATCTCATTAGAACGCCGATTGTAAAACGGGCTTCAAGTTTTGATTAGAGATTTTATAGTCTAACAGGAACTTCTAAAACACAGATTTATAAAAATCAGTGTTCTAAACATACCTAAGTCCTAGGGCCGATGTAGTTCTGCAATAGTGCTATGAACGGGTAGAATGTTTTCGGTCGAAAATGACATTTTCAATGACGCAATACGTACAAGGCATTCCGATTAGGTGTTTATAATCAACGATGACTGAATCAATAATTAAATTATTGATTAGTTTTTATGCAATAATCATTTGATGTATCTATACAAAAGAACATTTTGATCCCGGGTATACCCTGATTGTAAATAGGCTATGCAAACACACCATCTTAATTTTTTGCCGTTATCCACGTGGTATTTATTATACCTGTTTCACGGCAATGATATTCGGTAGTAGACTGTAGCCTTACATCTTTCATATACCGCTAGGAATACAAATATAATAGAGACTATAGTTCGTGACGCCTTTGGCGGTTAATTAGTTAAATGTGGCTCCAACATGTTTTGCCCAGTGAAACTATTGGCCAATAGAAAAAAAGCATCTTCAACATACACCAATTTTAAAATAATTCCTATCTTGATGTTCATTCTTTGTCAAACTACGAGAGCAAATATCCGATATTGCTAAGCTGAGCGGATGTACCTTCTTATTTTTCAGTTCTTCCATGATACCATTATGGTTTGTTTTTCACCCTAAACAAACACCTAAATATGGTTATTGAGCACTCCCTTCGCTATGTCCTAAGCCGAGGTTCAAGTCTCCGATTGGCACACCCAAAGACGTGTTGCAAATTTTTTAAGCCCTTTCACTCGCTTCTTTTTCCGACCAAGCTGGGCCATCAGCGAAAAGTCTTTTCGAGGAGATCCTTATGGGATTCCAAATCCATGTTCGCTAGGTAGATAAGTTCATGACAAATCGAACCATTTATATACTTGTACCTAGCAATTTGTATAGCATTTTAATGTAGGTAACTTTGACTGAGGAAGTGCATTATTTATTTAAAAAATATCTTACACATACATGTAAAATGTTGAAATTGGAGAACAAATTACATAACAGTGCAAAAAATACGGCACCATGTTAACGTAGCTCTATTTGATGGATATTTTCCTGTTATTAAATGTTTCTTGGAATTGTATGCACGAAAAATTGTTTCATAGGCATTAGTTATTACATAAGAGGCCAACTACTTCAAAATTTGCTGCCATTGGGTAAATAAATAATGGTTGCAACGAAGTTTGATGGGGCTACACACTAGTGTCAATATGGTGAGAATATTATAACCAAATTATTTATGATGTTTATACCTAGCGCTTTTGTAACTTTGCACAATCTTGCCCTTTCATCTTGTTGATGTTCTTTCTTTGCAAGGTTGTCTTTAAAAGATCGCTTCAAGTATCAATTTAATATTTTTTCAGTTATTGTTAAATTTGTATCTTCTTTTTATGTGTGCAATAAAGAATTATATCTATCTATCTAGTTATTTGTTAAAGGTATACGTACATACTACTCCCATTTATGGACAATAGTTATGAGGCTCTTAGATATGCGTAAATATAAAAAAATACTCCAGCTATAGCGTCAATTGGAAGACAACGATTTCTTCAATGACTTTTATCATGGGGGATTTTAGGACTGTCACTGGCCGCGCTGGTCAATGCGTGTTGGGGAGGCGCCCACAAGTCCATTATTCAAAGTTTAGGGGGTCCTAAACTTTGAATAATGGGGCCTGTACATCCTTTCGCAACATTTGATATCAAACATTAAATGAGATTTTCGAATGCATTAGTAGTATCTAGCTTTTGTCTTTGTATTGCGTCGGGTACATCCAGTTCGATTCAAAGTACAAGCCAGTCTGCAGTTTACGCGCGCGTTCATTTCACTTCCGCTGTCGGTTGAACGGACGGGCGAGTAGGAAAGAAAGAAAATAACGTTCTTAAAGAAAAGATAATATCGGGCGGCGCGGGCGCCCCCTCCACGTCACGGTTTGCGCGCGCTGCGCCGCCATTGGCCGAGGTGCGTTCCCCCCGCGACACCGCCCCACCGCACGCGCAGCGTCTAGATTCCCAGATTTGAAATCTCGACCGTTTATTTCGTAGTGAGCGGGCAGAGCGCGCGCATCGCGAGACGGGCGCGGCCGCGTATATTGTTGTAGAAAAAAAAACGGCAACGTGCTCGTAAACCGTTCGGTGCTACAACGTGACGTCGCGAACGATAAGTGCGTGCAGTGCGTCGTGCCAGCGGAGCTACGGCGCCCGACGGAAAGTCAATTTCTTTCGATGAGTGGAGGTTTAGTGCATGTTTTTGTACATCATGACTAGATCCACACTCATCCATGGAAGTTGCGTGGTTCGTCGAAGCAGCGGTCGGCGGTTTGGCGTGAGACAGGACGCGGCTGGCCGCGAGCCGGTGATTACTGGCGGGTATGATTGCTGGTGCGCGATAATGATACGTTGGGCGCAGGTACGCGGTATGACGCCGAGCGGCCGAGGCTTACCTGCTCGCCGAGTCACTCAAAAATGTCGTTTAGATACACTTCGCGCTGCTTAGCTATTGGCTATTCAGAGTGAGTTTTTTATATTGAGAACTTTGGTAAAAATGGTACTTTTTTTGAATATGTAGTCACGGTTTCGTTTTAAATTCAAGGAGTGCTCACCTGGCATTTTCGGTTGTGAAGTTATCGCGCCAAACCCTAAGTCACGTGCGGGGAACGGGTGAGGGGAAGGGAGCGGAAGATCGAGGCGCGCGTCGCAAGCGCATCTGCTCCTTCTGAGAAAGGCCATTGTGGCGGTCCTGGAGTGGTCAGTGCGGTGACGTCACGGGCTGGGGCCGACAACCTTTCCCCCCGTTCCTTACCCCCGCTAATATACATCCGCTGTCGTGTGTTCATGTTTTTGCATCACTGTGTTAATTAGGAAGATTGTCCATCTCAGAGCACGCATAGAGGTTGTGATGCTTTTAAAAGATGGAATATTTTGCTCACTTAGCAAGCGTGGACTATACCAATATTTTGTCTTTAATTAATGAAAGAAAGTTAAATAATTATGGATAAATGATAATAATTTCTTGTTACTGATGTATGTAAATTATACCTTATTCTCCATAATGCCTTATTTTTTACAAAGTAGTAAATAGTACAAAACGAAGTGATCAAAGAGAAATAAAACAGGAATTACTTTTCGTATTTCAATTACCAATTCCATTACATATTTATTTTAAATCATTCGTTATTTGTTAAAATGTCATAGACTGTCCGTCCGTATTTTTTTTATATATTCACGCAACACAGATGCATGCACTTACACAAGGTTAAATACCTATTGCAAAAACTGTTCTGTGTTGGGAAGGCAAATCTAAGAATTGGTAAAACTATTAAATTAACCACGAAAAGCTTACACATACTTCCATATTTGCTCTTATTGTGAGTGCTCGATGCATTGGTAATATATATACATATATATAAAAGTTACAACAATTACCCGAAAATGCTTTAACCTCGTATTTCAAACTTTTACCTAAAGCTTTTTAAATGCAACAATTTTCGAACTGTAAATTAAATCAATAAGTTGGTTTTTGTGTAAGACATATCAAGCCAACAACATTTCTGCTTAATGTCCTTTTTCGAAACAGCATGGTTTCGTTGTGTGTCCTTTAAATATCAAACCGTGCCCACACTGAAACCTTAAGAATATCAAAAAGTTTTCGAGCGAAACTATTCATTCCACAAGAATTTATGCCTGTCCATAATGCTACGATTTTGTTGTATCTCCTCTTTTTTTATGGCTTTTGGAACTATTGAATAATGTTCCGCGCGGTGAGTCTAGTGGGGCAGGTACCCGTTCCCAGGTAAAAGTGAAAAAAAAGCAATTTACTAAAAATAATATGCTTGCATCTGCCTTGAATGCAATCTCGCTTTTGAAGGGTAAATTTTAGCCCCTCCAAAGTGCATCCGCACAAATTATGGTTTTGGAATACATTTTAAACTCGAAGCAAATTCCAGACGGTTATTGTTAGCAAATTTTCTTCTAGTACTACTTTGTTTACTATGCCTACGTGTGTATAGCGTTAATTAAATTAGCGTTTCATTTAGAAATGTATGAAGGCATAATCACATTGTAACGCTGTGAAATCTTGGACCGTGAAGTAACACATTTTTAAATTACTGAGCCTTATGTTTTTGTATGTGTTTACTCCATAAATTAATTTTATGAAACACTTTCTTTGAATAACTTTTTATTTGTTGTATGAATGTAATTTGACTTACAGTATTTTTTGTTTTGGAATGAATTTTAAATGTGAATATACATAAAACAGGAAAACAACGATGGATTTGCCTCACAGATATTCCGACAAAATGACGTCATTATTTATAAAATCGACGCTTGAACTTTCCGCAAACATTTTGCGGTCGCATTTTCTGTCTATTTACTTTTTTGCCAGATTTTGTAACGAATTGAGAAGACTGTTCATCATGAGGTGTTAACCAATCAACCGATGTTGGTTGATGTGTCGGTTGGTTATATTGTACCCTCTGACCTGGGAACCAGAAGTTGAATGGATACATGCTGAAATACAACAATAAAATACATAGAACGTGTCCAACATGGCAATTGAGTATATCGAATGATCATTCTACTGTTAACGTTTATTGTGTTCGATGTTTGAACACGTATGTGTGGGCAAAGCGACGCACGCCGATAAAAAGGTGACGAATGAATAACGGTGTGTTGCAGCTCTGTTATCCGTGAAGACCGATGGCATTGTTGCCGCAGTTTTTTGTCGGGTAAACATGGCATTCCGCGTGGAGGGCGTGCGAACCGAGGGTCGAGGGTACCGACCGAGAAGGTAAGTTTCTTTTTGTTAGCGCTTAAATTAGCAGGCGTATACATTGAAGTGCATCACAGTTTTCACACGTTTAAATCCCGTTGCGTGCTGCGGTCACCTCTCGATCGACTGTAGGTACAAGTATTAGGTGTCAATTTTAACGCATTAAATAACACTCGGTTTGATATGGATATGACCTTTTTATTTCTTCATCTGTTTGTAACGATGATAAGCGTAAACAGCATCTTTGGTAACTAATGATTAAGATTAATAATTGAAAATTAGTGTAGTTTGATCGTTTGAAAAATTTCCAACGCGGCTTTGAGTATATACGGCTATGCAAGAGCATAGCCGTATATACTAGTCTAAGAAGACCAAAAAATATAGATACAAGATAAGTGAGATCAATATTCAGTGGCCATTGAAAGGATTTCTTTTATTTTATACCACGCTTGTACACACTACTTCGAAATAAAAGAGGAATATTTTCGATTATTACATTGTGCGGTTAGATACAGAATAAAATCCAACAAAGCGAAGCGTCGAGAAAATTCTCGGCACAAAAGCAGTAGCAGTTGATTGTCGCCAATTAGTTGTAATAACGGCCCTCTCGGATAACGCGGGGTAATTTGTTACCGAACAACGTTCACGAGATTTATATGTGAAACACGCGGTCGATGGCTTGTCTTGCCTTACTGCCTGACACCTCGCAGTGTTACAACACTTACAAGATAAGGAAATTGAATTTCTAAAGAAAAATTGAATTTGGACACTTTATGACAAACCAAGCCTAGATAATTTAAGCCGATTCTGATTAAAACTGGAACAGAAACTATAATTTTGGAATTGTGTAACTTGCATTAGTTCTAGAATTACATAGATAGTTTCTGGCGTCCCTTGTTTTGCATAATCTATTCGAGTAATGTACAACTTGTACAAGTTAATATATTTTAAAATTTATCCTTACAACTGAGCCCTATATTGAGTTTCTGAATTTACTTCAAAATCGAAATTCTTTTATAGGATTCAGAAGCGAAATAATGACGTAAGATCTGTTGACAAATTTACTTACTGCATTAAAGTAGGTAAAAGACTGAATATTATTCTTGCGAAACTATTTTGCAAATTGACACTTGATTGGTGACTGCACACATAGTAAGGCACTGGAATGGTAATATATTTCTAACGGTCACATTCACTTTACCTAACATAAAGTAACATTGATGACGAAGCCCCAATAGGCTTTTTGCTCTTAAGATATTTTTGTGCATGGAATTTTTTCAATGATAACTCCAAATCTGCCATATTTCATCAATTTTGCAAAGTCAAAACTTTTAATAACTATTTTTAGTTAGAAAACATGATATTGATTTGATCGATACTAACATTTGAAGGTTTGCAGGCAAAGTAACAGGCAGAGTTGCATTCATATTTCGTTGACTCAATAATGAATATTGATTGTAGCTTATTGCCGTTATTGGTTCCAAGTACTGCCACTGCAGCTTGTATCGATTCCTGTTAGTGTAAGCGTGATTAAAGAATATCTTCTTGATTTTTATTGACTAACAGTAGCTAATAATAATTGTTAAATATATTTTGATTTCCTGATATTTTATATTTTATAAATTTGATACGTATACCAGCTGAAACCGAATACTCTGTAGAATGAAACTGTTTTAAAAAAGTCTACCTACGTTTTTATGCTTAGGCCAATTTCAGTAAACACTGCTTATAAAACAGTGGTTATGGTTGCTTAGAGTTATTAATAACATCTACATTGTAATTGATCTTATCTTTGTCTCAAGAATCCTAGATACATGGTAAATAAATCATTTTATATAGTCGATATACCTTCTACATATAATACCTACTATCTGGCAACAATTTCGACTTGGCTTTAAGCTTTTTTTTCAAGGGATTGATTTTTATTTTTAGTAAACTGTCAATGTTGGAGCTGAAGCTATGTGATGGTGATTTCATTAAAAGCAGTACCTACTAACATGTGAAATATGCGATTTTATGAACTTTGGTTTGGCAATTTTTTGATAAGACCTTTATAAGAGGAGTATGTTGGTTCTGTGACGATATAGTAATCTATAGATTGACAAAAAATGGGCTAGATTCTAGGTAAGCAGCAACATATTGCTAATGTCTACAAAAACCACATTGGCCGGGCACGACAAGTAGATAGATTGGTACCAACGGATGACAAATTGTAGAGGCGATACGCCCACGGCTGCTAGATTTAACTTATCAAATAACATGTTTATGCAATCTTTTTTTGGAACGAAGTTGTTTTAGTAAAAGTACTTAAGTAGTTAACTGTGTAACTGTACCACAGACATCAGAATATACATTAGACTGGACAAGCCGCCAAGTTTATAGGCAGTCCCAGTGTCGCAATTTCTTTTCGGTTCTTACCTGTGAAAAGTTATTATATTTCTTGGTAAATTTACTGATTCATTGCGATGATGGCATGTTACAATTGCACAGGATGGCATTTTGGAAAAAAACGGTAATTTCTTCTAATATTCGTCTTGACTCGTCTCACAGAGCGTAAACTGGTAGCCAGTGTATGCTCGTTGAGCTTACAGTTGTCGCATTTTAAACGCGGCTTGCCCCATCTCCTGTATTGGGAAATCTGTGCTGTGTAAGGTACATGGCTAATAAGAAATATGTTTTTGATCGCTCTAAGACCCCCAATTGGTAATTAAATATTAATCATAATCTGACAACTAAAAATTATAAGTAAAATTTAAAAATATCATCATAGGTACGAGGTATATAATATGTAAAATATCAGTCGAGTACATAATTTTCCGCTGTGGCACGCGAAATTTGATGTAGCAATTTTTTAACATGACATATACAATATTTGCTCGGTAGGCACTAGAGGTTGGTGTACCTATTGTGTGGTACTCGTGTATTTACGTAATAAGAGCATGAATCACGCAGTTGTTATTAAGTTTCAACATAGAGTTGTGTTTGCGGATAAAGTGTGTTCTAACAGCTTTTTGAATATATGTTTGATCGCATGGAACTATGGTGTCCTGATTTGTTTAGTAGGTATGATTGGTAAATAAGCTACTATTATGTATATTTCTATTTAATAGAAAATATTTATGTTCTTTTTGCTTCCATCGTAGGTCAGGTATGTACAAATGGCTGCTGAAGGGGTACTTGCTCATAAACAGTTCAACTTAACTTTCACTGACTATGCTGATAAAACAAGGTGGCATCTAGAAAATATCCCAATCTGAATACAGAATAAAAATGTGTTAATTACACTAGGTACTTAAACAGGTATAAGGTTATAACTCAAGAACATTGAAAACGATTTGTTGAAATTTGGTTCCTGTGGGACTTGTATTAAAACATGGTACCAATAAATAAATTAAGTACTCTTATGCAGAACATAGTACGCCGGATCAGTTTTGTACCTACATATGAAACCGAATTTCAAATGTTTTCGCAGTCGTCTACTAAAACGTAATTATTGTTTATGCTTTGTGAATATCAATTTTCAGCATTCCAGCAGCAATAACTTCGCTCCATAATTCGTTTTGCACAATCCGCACAAATTCATCTGACTGATGTCAGCATTTCGCTGGTCGTTCGGTGCAACGACTGCCCCAAGGTCGCCCTCCCCCTGGATCCTGTTTACGCGCATTCGAATCCAATTTTCTTTGAGGCGGTCTGCAATCTACAATCATTATTTTTGCAAAGACAAATCCATTTCTGCCCGCGGTACGTGACTGCAAGGTAATGAGAGCTAATGGCGGCCGAGCTGTCATTACTGTCGGTGCGCGCGCGCCGATTGCGCCCGCTCTGGCTTAGACTTGCGCGTGCGGTCACGATTTCTGTCAGCTAGTGACACCGTGTTATTGTATTTTTTATGTTCAACCCTCCTTTGGTACCTGTGGGCTCTTAACCCTCCTGAAAAAACCAGTTCGGAGCTGTGAATATTTTATGGGATTCCAGGTAAAAAATCAGAAACGAAGTTCACAACCAGATGTGTGTGAATCATGTATGAGTGAGCATTCGTTTATTAAACTCTGTCAAAAAAGATTACCTGGGTTGGCTGCATTTGTTAAACTCCGTGCATATAAAGATATTTAGCATTGATTTTAAAAGAAACTACCATGCACACACAAATAACCTATGTTGTATGTACCTTATATAAAATAGTCGGCAGTAAAACAGCTTACAGAAATTAAAATAAAACAAATTGAAAACTTTGTTTAAAATTCATTTGTAGGTAGGTATTAAATTATTGGTTTTATGTTTTCTGGACTTTTTGGACTGATACCGGAAGTATAAATTTTTGTCTAATAGAGTCTTAACCTACCTAGTTACCTATTTAAATAGTGGGAAGAAAATATTGGTTGTTTTATTACTTGCCTTTATATGTGTAACCTTTTCTCGAAGTGTTTCGTATTTTTTTTAACTACATAGAGTAGGTTTCCGATGTACCAGATCGTATCTCAGGACATAATGTCAATAAAAGACTTATTAAATATGCTTATTAAATGTCCCAATTGAATAGCTCCTATGCTTTGAATTTTATTGATATCTAAAATACACCGATTTCGTCACAACATACTGATGAATATCAAAATGTTTGGCTACTTTCTGAAGTGCTACAAAGCGGTTTGGTAAGTATCTTAGTTTTGTACTTAAATAACATACAAACAATATTAACTTATATCTTTCGCCATCCATACTCTAAAATAGAGGAAGTTTTTACTCAACAATTTTATGAATTCAGACATTAAAGTTTACCTAGCCTGTAGACATTATCTAAAAAATCTATAAATAAGAAGGCACTTAAGAAAAAAATAAACACTAATAAGACTGCCTAGCAACTAACAAAGAGAGCTGAAATCGTGAAAAATATGTCCCCCGAAAAATTTTCATGTAAAATGTTGCCAAGACGACCACATATAAGGTTTGCCCTGTGAAAAAGATATCAGATCTCATGTAGAGCGAAGCTTCTGAACTAATAATATTCTGTATATATAAAGGTATATGTTCTCGAGTGGCGTCCGCGTAACGGAAAACGAAGCGTAGGCCGACCCCCAACCAGATGGACTGATGATCTGGTTAAGGTGGCGGGTAGCAGATGGATGTCAACTGCAAGGGATCGGTCTGCGTGGAAATCATTAGGGGAGGCCTTCGTTCAGCAGTGGACTTTCTAGGTTGTAATGATGATGATGATAAAGGTATACGCCATCCGTGCCTCAAAAACGAACCGCCAAAAAGAATACAGTTGTAGGCTCTTTGTTTAGGTAAATGTACGCTCATTCGAAATATGTGTATGTGTGCTGTCGCTGCATTCGGAACACTTAACTGTACCTAATGTAGAATTTGGCGAAATTAGTGTCGGCGATTGAGAAAGGTAGGGTTGATTTTTTTGTTTTTTAATTTAAAAGTATGAAAGGGTTTTTTAAAATTATTATTTTGATTTGCTGAAGTTTTGTTGTTGTATATGTTGGCACTGGGAGGATCGGAGGACCTGTTTTCTGCAGTTGTACGATATAGCTGCTGATGATGATAAGACAGCTTACCTTTAAGTATTTATTTACACAACAAGCAGAAATCATTTCAGGCTTCCTTCTACTCGGGCCGCAACTGACTAGGACCTCGGTCGAGGCGCCGGATCCGAAAAATAATTTTCTGCCGGCGACTGGGACCACTCTTAAACAATAACTTAAATAAATAAAATGTATAGTTGACTGTAAACGTATACTTTTTATCGTTTGAACGATAATTTTTTTCAGATGTAATTATTGAAGAAAAAAACTTTTTTTTTTTTAAAGTATCTTTTATTGGTATTAAAAACAGCCTTAGATTACAGTTCTGTTCATAAAACGTTCTTATTTTTTAAATTTCAGTTATCATTTACTTATGAGTGGTCCAGTCCAGTCCCCCATTTTGATTTTGCCAATTACACCTGTAACATACTTACGGGCTTATATTTCGCCAGTTTTCTATGTTTATTTTTAAAATCTGTCTATGTTTAAAATCTGCTGAAAGTATAAAAGTAAATTGTATATTGTTTATTTATTTTTTGGAAGATTTACAGTTTTAAAAGACACTATAGTAAAGTATAACAATATGATAAGAGTACAATACTAATTACAAATCTCCACATATGAGTAATCAAATTACAAAAGTCATATTGAGGTAACCACAACCTTAAATTAAATACATATTTAACCAAAACAAATATTATTTAATATCATCAAGGTTCAAGAGCCTCAAAGTACGATTTTGTCATTTGTCTTTATCGAGGGGATGCTAGTGAAAAACAGGTCAATATCAATAGGCAAAACGGAAAAACTACGACTACTACGAATAAGAAATGTATTTTGCTTGTAGTTAGTATTAGTGTGTGCTACATATAGTATTGAACGTGAACGAAATTTTAAGAGGTTAGTATTCAGATTAATTTTAGATAGTAACTCAGAGCTGTCCACCTTACCAGTGACAACTTGTGCCAAGAAACAAATATCACTTATGTTACGCCGCGTTGCAAGAGGAAGGAAATGGTACCGCTTAAATCGATGTTGATAGCCTGCACTCCTCAGGTGGGCCTTATAATCTAGATATCGCAGAAAACGTTTCTGAATGCGTTCGATTCGATCTATGTATACAGCATACTGGGGGTTCCAAATTTGGGATGCGTATTCCAAATGACTGCGGACGAATGCACAAAACAAAATTTTTACAGTAAAAGTGACCGAAAATCTACTGATGACTCATAACCAAGCGCCTTTGATGCTTTACTAACGATAAAATCTATATGCTTATCAAAAATAAGTTTACTGTCATGAATAGTTCCTAAATCCTTTACAACGCTCACTTTTTTAAGTTCCTCATTCAAAAGTTCATAACCCATTCCAATTACAGATAATTTGCGTGTAAATGTTACATAAAAGCACTTCGAAACATTTAGTTCTAATTTATTAAGATTACAGTATGATTGAAACCTATATAAATCTTCTTGTAAGTCCAGAACATCTGACGGAGTGGAAATTAAGTATTTTCATATCGTCGGCAAACAACAAGATTTTTGAAGAATGAAAAAAGTGGGCTATATCCATAATGAAGACAGTGAACAACAGAGGTCCCAAAATGGACCCCTGGGGCACTCCAGATGGTATGGAAATCCAATCCGATGAGTATCCCTGTATAACTACCGCCTGTGAACGCCGTTCAATATATGAGGTAATCCAACGAAGCAAGTCTCCGTGAATTCCAGCGGCGCCAAGCTTGGATAACAGTATACTATGATCAATTCTATCAAAACATTTTCGATAGTCCGTATAAATGACATCAACTTGATACCCATCATCCATACCCACAGTAATAAACTCATTTGCAAGAATTAAATTAGAGACTGTTGACCTATTCTGAAGGAAACCATGTTGTTCGTCATTAAAACTACATTTTAAGGATGCATATAATTGTTTGTGAACAATCCTCTCCAACACTTTAGCAAACAGACATAATTTAGAAATAGGACTTACTTAGGAGGATCGGTATTATAATTTATTATGAAGATGAATGTTTTATTTTGAAAACTGGTGGACAACCTATCCTTGATCCGTTGAGCCGTTCAGACAGAGTTAGTTTCGCATTTATAATATTAGTATGTATAGTGCTTCTGAGCAACGTCTTTCATTTTCCAAAGTTGTAATGAATCGTCTCGCCATTAGACTTGACGAATTCCAACCACCAGAGCAAGTTGTGTTTCGAAAAGGCTACAGCACCATGGACCACATCGATACTGTTCGCCAGCTTAAACAGAAAGCCGCAATGTAAGTTAGCCGCTGCGGACTATAGAAAGCCTTCGACTTCATCGAAACCTTAAAAAACCCTTTACGTTTTAGCTACTTAAGCAAAAATTAAAACTAATAACTACGCTAATTACATAGAGTCAAGCGAAGGTTTTGACACCCCTGCTGAAAGGTTCGCAGGCGGCTGACTTGCAAAGTCGACTATGTGCTTTTACAGCCCATGAATATTTATTGCCTCATAAAGCTTATAATTTAGCTGTTAATACAAGTTCAAGCGGAGTTAATGCTTTGACTTAATGTATGCAATTTATAATCCGCTCGTTTTCTGTATGTTCGTGTAGGTGTTAGCCGACAAAAACTTACGATATCAAGTTTTAAGAGTTAGCAGTCGTTATTTTAGTCTTTAGTTCTACGAATTTACCAATACAGGACTTTCTTCACTCGACATTAGCTATTTGCATTGTATTATGTAGTACCTGCATGAGTAGGTTGCAGGTCTACATCGGTAAGTAGGTATCAGTATCAATTATAAGTTATAACAATGTTATTTACATTAATATCTTAAAATACATAAAAAATACTTATAAATTAAACTCCCGCAGACCACTTCTGGACCCGGTTTTCTGTTTGCCTCATGAAATCAGGATCCATCGGGTTGGAAGACGTCCTTCACTTGCCAAGACACGGTCTCCACTCTGAAACTGTCTACTTTCGGCCTTTCGGTCCAGTGATATACAAGAATACAATAATACCAGAGCATACTCGTATAACAGACAATTTCAAGTAGTCTGAAGTTGTTAATAACGCTGCATTAAGCAATACCTACATATGACTTAAGATTAAAAACATTAAACAATATGATAATGATTTACAAAATATATTTTAGATAGATACGCCTAGCACGAGGAATATGACGATCTCTGATCACTGTATGACTATGATATAGATACCGTTACATGCTGACAGGTCTGCACGTTTTACTCCCTTGCCCGGTAAAGCTGTGGTGAACTAAACTGTATCGGGCCTACATCACGCCTGAATAAATAAATTCGTCATGTCCTGTTTTCACTACGTTTGCGACTGCCATACAAAAATCTTTACTAGTGGTAGACTCGATACTTAGTCGTCTAGGTAGGTACCACCGCAGTGCCAGATATCATCCTGTGAAGCAGGAGTGTTATGCACTTTTGTGTTTCGGGATGAGGCACTGTAGCTAGTAAAATTACCGGTATAAGACCTAACATCTGTTGTCTCGGGTGACGGGCGCAGTGCGGCATTGATGGAGGATAGTAACTGTCTGTCAGCTTTTGGTCTCCTTTAATGCCGCACTGTCATGGTCTGGCGTGTCACTTACCATCAGGTGAGCGTCCAGACCGTCCTGTACACCTATAACATAAAAAAATCTTAAGGCTTCATACTATGATTTTCATCATCAAGGGATAGAGGACCTACTGTCCCTACCATTGCGGTCTTTACAAGAACCTCATTCGCTGTTCGATAGGATACATAACCATGGGAAATTTAGGTAAGTATTTTCTTTCTGTATTTTGGAAGATATTGCAACCCAGCCTATTCACCCATTTTTCCCTCCCTGACCTTAGTAATGCTATCTTCGACGTTGTATTCCCAACATATTAAAAGTCATTGTAATTTACAATATTACCAATTCTCCACACGAATAAACACGCGTTTTATGATCTCGGCTATGGCCATGAATATGGAGCCGGCATCCAGCGATAAGCTCGTACCTAGGTAGCAGAATGACCTAGGTTAGTTTAACCGTGAATAGCGGTCGCGCGAATGAGCACTTTATCTTTGGCGTAATAATCGATTGATCGGTTGAGAGACCCTTCTGCCCTACATATCAGTACAATATGAATATCTTATTGGATCCGATACTATTTTTTTTAAATAGGCCAACGATCAGATAATTCAGCCGATACTCTGTGATACAGTTACTGTTACCCATGACAATCACAACACGAAACGAGCAACGAGTGCGTCAAAAAGGGAAAAGCAAAAGCCAAATAGGGAAGGGGGATTTTTCAGATAATCAGGATCCGTCGATTAAAAGGCACATACTTATTTACTTAATTATAAAAATATCGTTAGTTCATACAAAACACACTTAAAATATACCACATACACACGAATTACTGATATTGCCGACCCCACCACTTAACTCTTGATAGCAAATGCACGAAAAAGTTCTAATGTTGAGTCGAGAATCGTATTTCTCCGTTATAACAAAGTAGGGAGTATCCCAATGTTGGAATTAGAACTACGTTGACAGAGTTTTGAAAATTTAGTGTTTTAATTAGGGAAAGACAAAGGCATAAGTTAAAAAAAAGAGTGGCAAGATCGGATCAAATTGACAAGGATATGGATGGGGTCCATTATAGGAGTTGGGACCCAGAAGCAATATGTTTGTAACACTTAGCATAAAAACATCCTATTAATGTAGGCTACATTGCATGGTCTGCAAAAAACGAAAACTTTTACTAGCTATTACATGGCTCATTAAATTAATGCTATGCAAATGAGCCATTGTGAAGTGGTATGTGTTTAAGCATGAGCATTAAAGACGATGGTTAGCAAATCAGAGTAACAAAGAAGTCCAACTAACAATTACAATATTCCTGCGGTTCACAAATTCAACTTGAAAACTCTTACGTTGCTTTTGACTTATTAAAGAGGTACCTAATAAAAGATTTTATTTAAGCAGTAACTTAAAAAAAAACAGCTTCGAAAATTTGGAATTTTATGGAAGTAGTTATGTGAAAAAAATAAACTACCTAAATACCTACTCTACCCAGAAACATAATTTTTCGAAATCAATGTAAAACAAATTTGTTTAAAAAATGCGTATCTATTTTTACCTTATCAAGGATAACATTTCGTTTCATTTATTACTTTAATGATAGACCGATTTGCGGGGTGCCGAGAAGATGTACGAAGCATATCAATAAATGTGTCTCAGGATTTCATTAGAAAGAAGAGGTAATAACTAACGCGATTATTTTAGACTGTGTTTGTACCTAATCTGCTTTGACCCCAAAGAATGCATATATTACACAGCCCTACAACCTGTAGTTTGAATTTGAGAAACTAAACCTGACTTATCTAACAGTCGGCTTAGTTACCAGTTTTCAATCAAAGTTTAAGTTCACAGATTTGCTACAATAGAAACACATGAACCAGTTCCACTTTGTCTTTGTTCATTCTGCAAATTGATGTAAGTAGGCAAGTTTTAAACGACAATGTAGGTAGGTATGGTAGATTCTGTGCTAGATAGTCAATTGGACGAACTAATTGGCCAGCGGGCGAGGATAACCCTAGTCAGGGGCGAACTAAGGGCTTCGTTTGGTCATAACCAAATTTAATGAAATTGACAATTACAATTTATGGTATATAATTCCAACAGTTGATACCTGGTTGAGGTTGTTTGCTTACTTTAATCTTAAATTAAATGACCGTGGCGCTCCGACGCAGGCGGTTGGGAGGACGAAGGAGGCATTTTGGCAGCTTCCTCCCTCCTCTCTAAAAAGGGTTGGGGCAATGGCGAGGCCCCCATTACTCATGCAACAACCTTCCTGCCTGGAGACCTGCCTGTTTAGCAGTGGACTGTGATAGGGATATTAAGAGAGATTTGGTTGCGATGCAAGGGCTCTCAGTTGACATGTTTCAGGAATCATGCCAACCCCACAGCCGAATAACAAACGAGGCTCTAACCACCCGCCAACATGCACTGAACGAGCGCGGTGGGTAACGTTCTTGAATCCCTGTGCAAGTTATCAGTCAATCAGTTGAGAAGCTGGTTAACCCTTTGACCACCAATGACGCCTTAATTTTGACGCGTTCAATGGGTTAAGGAAACACACACACAAACAACTGAAAGATGTTCCTTGACACCACGATGCAGGTTTTCTAAGGAGCCATGCCAGCCTTGGACACAAATCTAATCGAACGCCTCATGGATAGAAATAGCCTGACATTGATGTTGGGGGATCATCACACATTGAATAAGCAATTCAAACGCTGAGTTTTACGAGTTAAAGGCGTTAGCTATATTCTCCAGGAAACTGGATTCACTGAGAAAATTGCGGGTGCCCTGTGAACATAAGGAAGATTGCTCTGCTTCTGCAAGGTGGTTGGCTGGCTGGAATGATCAAATGGCTGCTATGACTCTACTACAATGGTCCACTTAAGAACTTAGCTTGGACATTATCATAGAAAATATAATCCCTTAGCGAAGAGTCCTTTCAGACGATTTGCAGCGTATGGATCGACGGATCAATTGTCTGAAATTACGATGATGATGGATAGCGTTATTAAAATTTAACCGACGTAGTCCGCTCCAGTAACACGATTCAAATTGCAATGGAAATCTTGCGCGGACGCAGCAGAGCGCGCATGCGCAGCGCTGGTGCACTTGTCACAAATCGTTCTCATTGCTTATTACTTGGTTAAATTGGTTTGAAATACATTAAAACCCTATTTAGAAATCATAATGTAACTTTCCAGTTAGAACAAGCTGATGTACTTTGGTCGTTCATTTGACGTAATGTTCTAACTAAATGTAAGTTGATCCATTACCTAATCTTATAAAAAAACAGTTAACAAAAACTCATCTTCGTCGGCCTAAAGCGTTTCATTTGAGAGTACAAGTCTTTGAGCATAGCGTAGCTATGAGGAGATTGGTATGTACCCAGCACACGGCACAACTCCCAAAGAAGGCACCTTAAGTCGTTGTTGCGGACTACTATGTAAGGAAGTGGCGTGCGCAGAGATTATGAGTAGGATATGAAAAGAGAGTAATACTAATCGCAAAATCAATAAATAATTTATATTTAGTCAAATTTAGTGCTGTAAAGCAAATCGCCTAGGGTTTCTAATCTGTAGAAAAAAATGGGCGAATAAGTGGGAATCATTTCATATCTTGGCCATTCTCCGTGTTGTCTGGACGCACAGGGTATGCACTGCTTATCTGTTATACATATATGGTGTGCACTGGTGAAAGGATGGTAGTCGGTTAACACCGATTTGCATTGCATTGGGCCTGTGTGAACAGTTACGGCACTATCTAGTGGTATTACGTGTTTATTATTTAGACGCAAATTTAACATGAAGAAAAAAGATACAAGTGACTTCATAGTGAATGCTATAGTTTCTTCGGTTTGATTTCTAGGTTCAAGTCCTTAGCGAAAGGTGGATGTTATGGCATTGTACGAGCGTAACTCACGCGAAAAGCGAGTAAAATACGTCGTTTACGTTCGCTTTATGTAACGCAGCGACAGTGTACCGTTGCGTAACCGCGGGGTGGGCAAATTGCAGCCACCGTGCGTGTCGCCGCATTCGCAGGGCCGCCAATATGAAACAAATTAAAAACATAGTATCATCATTAGGACGTAGGCTCTGCCTCCATGGTCTTAGTGTGTTGTTTTTAAATCGCTGCGAGATACGGAGGTTGGAGGTTGGCACTGGGCCCGTAGCCATGCTGTATGTGGGCACTGGGCCCGAAGCCATGCTGTATGTGGGCACTGGGCCAGTAGCCATGCTGTATGGAAAGGCACAGGTCTTCCAGGAAGAGCCCTGGAGTGGGACATTACAGCATAATGATGAAATGACTCCTAAAATATATGCTTCATGGGATGACTATTGGAATGGCTCAATCAATTTATCAATGATCCTGTCTTTGGGACTCCATATACAGAACTCTAAATATACGACACCATTAATTTGTACCTAATGCAAGACCTTAAAAAGAATAGTAGTATTTAGGTCTGAGAGAGCCATGCTTCGGCATAACTGTCGTTTTCCGATCTGTAGGGTGCAGGTTGAAATCCCGCCACGTACCAATATCTTTCAGAATTTTCCAAGTGATATGTACGTTTATCCGACGCTTATATGCTAAAGGAAAATATCGTGAGGCATCTGCGCACCCTACGAAAATATTCAAAGGTTTATGCGTGAAGTCGGCAATCTGCACTGGGTACTAAGGCCTATACACCCTTTAGGGTAGGCTCGTGCCCCTCGTAGGGCACGTTATAATGAGTTGCGGTGATTACACATGCATGGTTCTTTGGGGTTTGAATGTCCATGGGTACAGGTATCACTTACCTTTAGGTGATCTCGGAGACTACTTATCATATATGAGGATTCACCATTCAAGAAGGTACTAAAATGTCGCGCAAAAGCACACTAGATATTTCGTAAAAAAAAAACTAAAAATATTTGGGTTAGTTGATACTAACACTGAACTAGGGTTCAGTGTTAGTACCAACCAATACTAGGTATCTGCCATTGACATAGGTGTCAACGGCTGAAACTTAGTATTTATACCAGGCTTTCTACTATTCTTCCACTCAATGCCTTCTTACATTGTTAGAAGTTTCTTATCAATGTACAGAAGCTATAATTATAATTAAACATTGACTTTCGTGTTGATATCTTTTGCTGATTGTTTGATAACCCTAGCTTTGTGATCCCGAGTTCAGTCTCTACTACGGTAACTTTGTAGCAAGATGCTATTTTATTAATAAAGGGAAAATGTATTTACACAGAAGTGTATAATTGTTTATGAGCTTCTACGAGGTATTGATAAATCAGTTTCTTTAGGGTACATCATTATTTCAGCGGTGCAGTCCTCTATTAAGCTAATCCTTCTCCAACGACAAGCTCCGTTGAGAGGTCTGAAACCTCGTAACCCGCCATGCTGGCCTTTTTTGATTTCCGGCAGGATGTAGCCACTGTCTAGTGAGAGGACTTTTGTCGGGAAAAGTGTAGGCTTGGACGCTTTACGTGAATGTTCATCATTTTGATAGCATTAATTTATTAAATATCATTTTAAGGACTAGCGTGTACGTCAAACGCTTTAATTTGCACTAAGTAATATTTTATTTTTTATGTCCCACCACTTCGTAACCCGCCATGCTGGCCTTTTTTGATTTCCGGCAGGATGTAGCCACTGTCTAGTGAAGAGGACTTTTGTCGGGAAAAGTGTAGGCTTGGACGCTTTACGTGAATGTTCATCATTTTGATAGCATTAATTTATTAAATATCATTTTAAGGACTAACGTGTACGTCAAACGCTTTAATTTGCACTAAGTAAATATTTTATTTATTTTATGTCCCACCATTCCCTCG